>PVKA01051645.1:0-12098 GCA_004027165.1 Ctenomys sociabilis | reverse complement strand
GTGCTTCTTGTACTGATGAGGAAATTTAGGTATCAAGAGGTTAAGTGAATGTGCTCATGTAACCAGTGAGTGGTAATACTGAAATCCATCTAAACCAAGATTTGTTCTATATTGACTTAACCATGAATAACTACCTTGAATGGTAATAAAATATTAATATGAGAGAGAGGGGAGGGACAGAGAGAAGAGAAGAGAGAGAGAGAGAGGGAGAGGAGAGAGAGAAAGAGTCAGAGAGAGAGACAGAGAGCCAGAGAGAGAGACAGAGAGAGAGTAATTACATCTATCCTGAAACAAAGGAGCCAAGCCAAAATAATCAGAATCCCTTGTTTATTGATGTTGAAAATATGTATCCAGGGATAACTTCTGACAAGGTACCTGTAGATCAAGGGAAAGCGTCCAGGACAAAGTTGTGGCCTGAAGCACATGAAGAAAAGCTATAAAATCAAAAAATGTGATATAAAAAATAGATCCAAATTGGTGGTTTGGGTTGTTAAATCATAATTAGTTCAGCTTTGGAAATTATAACTTTAAAATGTATTATTTTGTTAGAACAGATTGATGCAGAGAGGTGATGAAGCAGTTTGATTCCTCAGAGTTCAAATGTATCTTTCTATTTAAATTATGGAGATACGTAAAACTTTACTAAGAAAATTTCCCACTTCTTCATACTTATTCCATCAAATCAATATGCCTTAGGTAAGTATCAATTTCATTTTTTTTTTGCCTTTTACAAATTATTTCCTAACTAGAGAGAATATTGTTTTCTTTTTATATAATGATTTATTCTATTTTATTGAGAAACAAATGTTAATGAGACAGTTTCAAAGCTGATTAATAGGACATTTTTGATAATTAATACATTTTACATTGTTATCTTGACTGGTTATCCTTATTACAAGAAGCAGACAGGATATCCTCTCCAAACACTATTACTACAAATCTTTCTTCTCATATAATTAAGTGAAAGAAGCTGTATGTTTATCCTCACTATTCTGTATATACAAATACAAAATAGTCCTTCCTTTGTATCCCCTTTTCTTGTTTAGTTCTGTCAGAGATGGGTATCCCATTGGCATCTAAATACTATAGGTGTGTGAATTCAGAAAAACAATCCAACACAGTCCAGCAGTCCACAATAGTAGTGGGTTATCCACAAAAGTTGTTGAATAGAGCCTTTTACAGTTCAGCACTTTAATATGGTTTTACTATGTATATCTCCTTTTTATACTATTCTGATGAATGGTTAAGACTAAGATAAAGCAAGACCTATATGCCAAGAAATGCAATTTTTGTATCTGAGAAGGTCAGTCAAGTCCCCTCGGGATTTATCCTATAACTGTGTACTGCACTTTGTAGATCCTTTGTCAGTGTTGGTCATGTGGATGAGTCACAGCCATTGCTTGACCAATTTACTCTCTGTGAAAGCCTGAGAGAATGTTTTCTCTCCATGTGACTCTCCTTAGGCACACTATACATCATCAATCACATTCTTCTGTGGCTCCATATTCTCCTTGATCAGACAATTTGGGGCACAACTGAGTTCTATGACGTTACAGTACAGGTTCTCCTATATCTGAGTCTTAACTGACCTTGAAAGGCTAGAACCCAAATGTTGCATGAACTTGCAATCCTTCATTTTCTCCAATTTTTGATCTGTGAACTTAAGCTTTTAATCCTCCAGAAGAGAAGTTAATTATTATCCAGGAGCATATGCAGTTCGGTTTACCCTAACTGTCTGTCTAAATATCAAACATCTTAGGCATAATGTGGAACAGATATTTTCCATCAAGTATTGATGTATTGAACTATACATCCTTACAGAATATGAGGACAAAAAATTTTAAAAATAGGATAAGCACATATCTTTACACAGAAATTTAGAAATATAACCACATACAGCATTGTAGCAGGACAATTCTGTGATACTTTTTTCTTGTACCGTTTTTGCACTTATTACCCATTTAAAGAAAAAAAGTTTACTTGTGAGACAGTATGGTAATAATTGGTATGTCATGACAAGAAGTATGTATTTAGCAGACAAGAATGTCAAGCATTCCAAGCATGACCCTTCTATTACACATTGCTATCTTCAGTGGAGTTGCTTGGTTCACAGACATCAGCATACATTGATAGTCAGGTTGAGAATCCTACCAATTAACTGCTACTTCCAAAAACCTGCTGATGTTTCTCAGGAGCAATGCCTTGCCCAGCTTGTGCTTACAAATGTATGGCTTTGTCCCTGTCCTGTTACCCAGCTTTTCTCCTTACCCTCTCCTCGTTGTCCAATCCTCAAGTTTTCACTTTGCTTTTAGTTGTACTATACCTTTCTATTTGTATTCTTCTTTTGATTACTTATACTAGGGAGACTATACAATATTTTCACATTGGGTCTGGTTTATGTCACTTATGAGTATATATTCGAGTGGCATCTACTTAAATATAAATACTTCAAGTGTATCATTCTTTATAGCCACATCTTTTTCAACTGTTCCTCATGTGATGGGCATCTTGGTTGTTTCCAAGATTTTGCTATCACAAATTGTGCTGCTATAAACATATGAACACATATATCACTATGATATGATGTTTTCAGTAGCTCCAGGAAAATTCCCAGTAGGAGCATAGCTGGTTTGAATGGGATTTCCAGTCCTAGTTTCTTAAGGAGTCTTCACGATGATTTCCATAATAGTTGCACCGTCTACATTCCCACCAGCAGTGGAGAAGGGTTCCCTTTTCCCCACAGCCTCTCCAACATTTGCTGTTGGTTCACTTTTTTATGATAGCCACTCTTTCTGGGGTGAGATGGAATCTCAATGCTGTTGTAATTGGCATTTCATGGATGGCTAGTAATGTGGAGAATTTTTTCATATATTTATTTGCTTCTTTAATTTCATGCTCTGAGAAGTGTGTGTTCATCTCAGATGCCCATTTCTTTTGGTCTTTAAATTTAATGGCCCTAATGCATTTTTGTTCTTTATAAATTCTAGAGAGCACACCTTTGCTGAGTGCTTATTAGTTAAGACTTTTTCCAACTTTGTGAATTGTCTTTTCACTTTTGTTGATAATTTCTCTTGGCGTGCAAAAACTTCTAAATAAGAGTTGGTCACAGTTGTTAATCCTTCCTAGTGTTTCCTGTGTGATTTGATTTTTGTTCATGAACTCTTTACCTACCCCTATGTCTTCAAGACCTCGTCCTACTTTCTCTTCCAGGAGATTGAGTGTTTCTGTTTTAATATTTAGATCTTTAATCCATTTTGACTTTAGCTTAGTGCATGGTGATAGACCTGGGTCAAGTTTTAGTTTTCAGCATGTAGAGAGCCAGTTTTTCCAGCACCATTTGTTAAAGAGGTTATCTTTCTTCCAGTAAGCATGTGTGGCTCCTTTGTCAAAGATCAGGTGGCTGAGTGTGTTCATAGAGGCCTCTGCATCTTTTTATCTATTCCATTGATCCTCAGGTCTATTTTGCTGCCAGTACCATGATGATTGTTTATAGTACAATTTCAAGCCAGGAATTTTAATGCCTCTTGCCTTGTCTTTGTTGGCCAGGATTGCCTTTGCTATACTGGGTCTTTTTTCGTTCCAAGTAAATTTTAGGAACAGTTTTTCTAGGTCTGGGAGCTATGTTGGTGGCAGTATGATATGGATTGTGTTAAATCTATACAATTTTGGGAGTATGGCCATCTTCATGATATTGATTCTTCCTATCCGGGAGGAGGGAATATCTTTCCATTTTCTGAAATCCTCTACAATCACTTTTTTTAGAGTACTGTAATTTCACGTGAAAATTACAAAAGAAATGACTTCTTTGGTTAAGACACTTCCAAGGTATTACATTTTCTGCCTTGGTATTGTAGAAGTTATTGTTTCTGTAATTTCACTCTCCATGTGTTCATTATCTGTGTAGAAGAATGCTATTGACTTTTGAGTATTGACTTTGTATCCTGTTGTGCTACTGAATTTGTGCAACAATTCTAATAGCTTCTTGGTGGAGTTTTTTGGGTCTTCCAAGTAAAATATCATGTCATCTGCAAATAAGGATAACTTAACTTCTTCTTTACCTATTCTTACTCTTTTTATTTCTCCCTCTTTTCTAATGGCTATAGCTAATGATTCCAATAATGTATTGAATAGGAGGGGTGATAGAGGATATCTTTGTTTTGTACCAGATCTGAGAGTAACGGATTTTGGTTTTTCCCCATTTAGAATTATATTAGCCATTGGGTTGTCATAGATGACTTTTACCAGATGGAAGTAGAGGCCTTCTATTCCAATTTTCTGTAGGACTTTGAACATGAATGAGTGGTAGACTAGTTCAAAAGCTCATTCTGCATAAATTGAGATGATCGTGTGGTTTCTAGATTTCAGTCTATTAACATAGTGTGTTACATTTATAGATTTTCGAATATTGAACTATCATTGCATCCCTGGGTTGAATCCTACCTGGTCATGGTGTATGATCTTCTTGATGATTTGTTGTATTCTATTTGCTAGGGTTTTATTGAGGATTTTTGCATCTGTATTCATGAGAGAGAGTGGCCTATAATTCTGTTTATCAGTTGTGTCTTTCCCTGGTTTTGGAAGCAGTAAAATACTTGCCTCCAGGAATGATTTTGGGAGGAATGCTTCCTTTGCAATTTCATTGAAGAGTTTGAGGAGAGTAGGGATTTTATCTTCTATAAATTTCTTGTAGAATTCAGCTGTGAATCCATCAGGGCCTTGACTTTTCTTTGGCAGTAGGTATTTTATTACATTTCTTATTTAATTGGCTGTTACTGAGTTATTGAGAGTTCTTATATCTTCTTCATTTAGTTTTCATACTTTGTACCTTTCGAGGAATCTGTCCATTTTGTCTGTGTCTTCTATTCTGTGAGCATAAAGATTCCCAAAGTAGCTATTGATAATCTTCTGAATTTCCACGAGCTCTGTGGTGATTATAACCTTTTCATTTCTTATTGCTTGTCTTTGAATTTTTTCTTTCCTCTTTTGATGAGGTTAGCTAGGGGTTATGGGTTTTATTTAGTCTTTCAAAGAACAGATTTTTGATTCATTAATTCTTTGAACTGTTTTCTTCATCTCAATTGAATTCATTTCTGCTCTAAACTTTATGATTTTTTTCCCTTCTTTGGGCTCTGGGTTTTGTTTTCTAGATCTCTCCCTTTTCTAGATGTCAGAGGTGGAGCATGAGGGTGTTTATTTGTTCCCGTTCTGTTTTTCTAATGTGTGAGTTCATAGCTATAGATTTCCCTCAGAGAACTGCTTTCATCACATCCTATAAATTCTGATAAGTTGTGGTTGAATTTTCATTGAATTGTAGATATTGTTGAACTTCTTGTTTAATTTCATCTGTGACCCATTGATTTCTGAGTAAGATGTTGTTTGATTTCCATGCATTAAAGGGATTTTCTGGTTTCTTTTGTCATATCTTTTCAGTTTCAGTACACTGTGGTCAGATAATATGCATGGAATAATTTCTATTTTCTTGCATACACTTAAGCATGATCTATGGACTAGTGTGTGGTCTATTTTAGAAAATGATCCATGTCAGTCCAGGTGTGTGAGTGAGACACACTGTCAGATCATCACCCGATGAAGAGCGCAGGTCCTGCATGGAACTCTTCAGCAAAACTCCCTGCAAAGAGGCTAGAGGCAAGACCCAACCACCTGATTCAGGAGCAGAACATCTTGCCAGAGATGTTCACCCTTTGTTCACAAAGGGTTCACCTGAAAGGCTACATCAGGAAGTAGTGGAGCACAGCAGCCAGACCAAGCCACACCCACCTGGAGGAGTCTGAACTTCATAGATCCAGACCTGGTGCTAAGGTAGTAACTATCTAAACTCTTCACCAGCGGTCAAAAGTCAGTGGTATACAAAAATGACAGAGAGAAGGAACAAAAAGCAGATTCAGGCCCCGAGTCCACCCAGTACAAATGCAGAAGACACTAACATAGAGGAAACTGGAAATTACATGCCTGAAATATCTGAAATAATAGTGTTGGAAGTTAAGAAACAAATGCAGAAAGGAATAAAAGAAATCAGATCAGAAATAATCTCTGAAGTAAAAAAAGAAGTGATAATTATAATGAAAAAGTACTTAGTACTTCTAAAGAATACACTGATAAAAAAAAAATGGAGCAGAATATAAAAATGATGGAATCCCTGAATAATCAATATAGGAAAGAAATAGAATGTATGAAACAGATTTAAAGTGATATACAGAAAAGTAAAATCTCAATCACAAACTGGCAAATCCGTTTGAGTGAAAGTAAAAATAGACTCTCTGACCTTAAAGACACCATTGCAGCTAGTGAAAAAGTAAGCAGTAATCTCTTAAAAACAACTAGGATGTACGAAAAAATAATTCATCACCTACAAGACGATGTAAAGATGAACGATGTGAGACTAATAGGCATCAACGAGAAGGAAGGAGTCAATACAAGTGATATAAAAGCAATATGGGCAGAAGTAGTAGGAAAAAAATTCCCAGATATGGGGCAACAATCTGACATTCAGGTAACGGAAGCATATAGAACTCCAAATAACATCAACCTATTCAAAACCACTTCCACACATATAATAATCAAGATCCCAGAAATTCAACACAGGAACAGTATACTAAAAGCCACTAAAGAAAATAAACAGATCATGTTTAAAGGAAAACCCATATGAATAACAGCAGATTTCTATTCTCAAACCATCAAGACAAGAAGAGGATGGAGCAATGTACTTCAAGTCTTGCAAGAAAACAGATTCCGACCCAGACTGATATACCCTGCAAAACTCTCTTTCAAGTATAATGGAGAAGTAAAATACTTCCATGACAAAAAACAACTAAAGAATTTCATGATGACAAAGCCAAGCCTACACAGACTACTAAATGATGTTCTAGAGAAGGAGCAAAATGATCACAACCCCATGAATGAGAATGGAAAGAACCCACCAAATAGGGCAAACAATTAAACACAGGAGAATAAAAAGTATGCAATAGTAGTATTTCAGTTACTCTTTTGTGTGCAGCAGCAAAATATTTCCATCAGCACACTCTAAAAATGGACTTCTCTTGGACCCTATGGGTCATGATTCCATATGGGGCTACAGGGTGGTTTTCAAGGAAATAGCTGTAGCTCAGTCCCACAAGTGACACCTGGCCACCAGTAAGGTCATTATCCATGTCTGCATCACTCTAGAACTTTGTGCGATATCCTACCCCCAAACTGTCAGAAGTGGTGGTCATTTATTTTTCATTCCAGTATTTTTCTTATGTTTTATTCTTCGTATTTCTTTACTACCATGAAAACTTCTTCTTAGTTCAATTGTTTTGAAACATTTAATTTTTAATTAATTAGTATTTAATTTTCTGAATAATGCATAATCTTAATTTTTATTTTAAGATTTATACTATATCTTTGAATTAAAATTTATCTAAAAGACACCATATGATATCCTCTTATAGTATTAGAAACTTTTAAAAGTATTTTTCCATTTTCTGTTGACTTTATATTACTTCTTCTCTGTCTTTTATACACGCATACACACACATATATGAAAAAAATATACACTTATAACCTGACATAAGATTGGTACTGTTTCATAGAAATCTTCAATGACCTTTTAAATAAGGGTTCATCTAATATATTTTATATAGCCCTGCATAACTATCACTTTGAGAGCTCTTCATTGTTCATCCAGGAGCATAGTGGAATTTCTCATGCTTTTTGAATTATGCTCATTGTTATTTCCTATATGCTACAACTGGAGGTATTAAAATATTTCAGGTTTGTATAACTAGGAAATATTTTACTTTTAGCTTTCAAAGGTGTGTTTACTAAGAATAGGCCAAAACTTATTATAAAGAAAAAGTGATCAAAGCATATACATAAAAAATATTAGCTATGGAAGAATAAAATTAAATAGCATCTTATTCCACATTAGAAAGGAAAAAAGGACCAAGTGTGTAAGAAACTAGACTAATTAAAGGACTGAAAGAAAAAACATCTATCCTCTTTGAATTTTATACTTAGTAAACACACCTTAGGCACATAGTGTGCCTAAGGAGAGTCACATGGAGAGAAAACATTCTCTCAGGCTTTCACAGAGAGCAAATTGGCCAAGCAATGGCTGTGACTCATCCACATGGCCTCCACTGACAATGGATCTACAAAGTGCGGTACAGTTATACGATAAATCCTGAGAGGACTTGACTGACCTTCTCAGATACAAAAGTCACATTTCTTGATATATAGGTCTTGCTTTCTTGGTATTAACCATCCCAAAGATAAGTATACAAATGAGATACACATGGTAAAGCCATATTAATATGCTGAGGTGTTAAAAGCTCTAGTCAACAAATTCTGTGGATAATGTACTAGTATTGTGGACTGTTGGACTGTATTGGAGTGTTTTCCTGAATTCAAGCACCTATAGTATTTAGATGCCAATAGAATACCCATCTCTGATTGGTCTAAACAAAAAAGGGGATACAAATTAAGGACCCTTTTGTATTTTTATATACAGAATAGTTAGGATAGACATACAGCTACTTTCACTTGATTCTATGAGATTTGTAGTAATAGTGTTTGCAGAGGATATCCTGTCTGCTTCTTGTACTGTGAACTACTAAGAAGGTAACAATGTAAAATGTGTTAATTATTGAAAATGTGCTATTAACCGGATTTCAAACTGTCAAAAAATAAATAAATAAATTTTGAAAAAAATAAAATAAAAATTTAAAAAATTGAAAATGTCTGTTTCCCGTCTACAACATATTGTTGGATTTTGTTTTCTAATTCACTGTGCCAATCTCTTTCTCTTAATTGGTAAATTGAGTCCATTTATATTGATGGTTATAATTGAGATGTGTTGACTTATGATTGACATGTTATTTACCTGCTGTCGTTTACTCCTTTTTGTCCTGTGTTTAATTGTTTGCCCTATATAGTGGGTTCCTTCTGTTCTCATTTGTGGAGTTGTGATAATTTTGGTCCTTCTCCAGAATAACTTTCAGTAGTCTGTGTAAGGTTGGCTTTGTCATAATGAAATTCTTTAGTTATTCTTTGTCATGGAAGAATTTCACTTCTCCATCAAACTTGAAAGAGAGTTTTACAGGGCATAGTAATATGGGCTGGAATTTGTTTTCATAGAGGACTTGAAGTACTCTGCTCCATGCTCTTCTTGCCTTCATGGTTTGTGAAGAGAAGTTGGCCGTAATTCTGATGGGTTTTCCTTTTAATGTAATCTGCTTTTTTTCTCTAGCAGCTTTCAGTATATTATTCTTGTGCTGGATTTCTGGGATCTGGACTATTGTATGTCTCAGTGTGTTTTTAATTGGGTTGAAGTTATTTGGCATTCTGTATGCTTTAGTTATCTGAATGTCAGATTGTTTCCACATATTTGGGAAGTTTTTTACTATTACTTCTGCCCATATACTTTTTATATCATTTGTATTGACTCCATCTTTCTCATTGATACCTATTAGTGTCACATTGTTCATCTTTGCATCGTCTTGTAGGTGATAGATTATTTTTTTCCTGCATCCTAGTTGTTTTTAGGAGATCCTTTCTCACCTTTCACTAGCTGCACCAGCATCTTAAAGATCTGAAACTCTGTCTTCACTTTCATACAAATGGTTTTGCAGACTTGTGATTGAGATTTTAAGTTCTTCTATATCTCTTTGACTCTGTTCATGCAATCTATTTCTTTCCTGTATTGCTCATTCAGGGAATACATCATATTTCTAATCTCCTCTATTTTTTAACCAATGTCTTCTTTAGAAGTAGTTATTAATTCTTTTACTGTAGAGTTTTTTTTAAATTGGATTTCCTCCATATGCTTCCATATTTGATTCTTTACCTCAGATGCTATGAATTCAGAGATTTCTGTTTTTATTTAAGAAATTATTTCTGCTCTGAGTTTCTCTATACCTTTCTGCTGTTGTTTCTTTTTTGTGACACTGTTAATTCACAAATTTCAGCTGAGCTAGTGCCCTCTGCATTTGTTCTGGGGGCATTGGGTTTCCCCTATATGTCTCTGTATTAGATTCTTTACTTCAGATGCTATGAATTCAGCTATTTCTTTTTTATTTCAGGAATTAATTCTGCTCTGAGCTCCTCTATACCTTTCTGCTGTTGTTTCTTTACTTCCGACGCTGTTAACTCATTCATTTCGGCTGAGCTAGTGACCTCTGCAATTGTTAAGTGTGGGCTCAAGGCCTCAGATTGCATTTTGCTTCTTGTCTTTGTCATTTCCTATAGCACTGACCTCTGACTTCAGTGCAGAGCTTTGGTGCAATTATAACCTTAGCACCCACTGAAATTCGGCTATAGATCTATTAAGTTTGAGTTTATCCAGTTATACCTGGCCTGAGTCTAGCTGTTGTGTTCAGCTCCTTCTTGATGCAGCTCTTGGAGGTGAACCTGTTATACCCTCTGGCACACTGAACATGCGGTGCCCCTCTGTTGTGCCCCTGGCCCAGGGAACACCGGGGAGCGCAGAAGCTCTCCCACACATTGTCCAGGTCTGGACTTGGGCTGAATCTGGGGGTCCCAAGAGAGTGGCAGAAGTTCTCACTCACTTGACGGGCTTGGGGGTGGGGGCTCTGGTGGGTTGCAGGGATCCCAAGGGTGCGGTGCAGAGTCTCACTCATGTAGCTGCCTGAGTTTTGATCTGGAGGAGTCCCGCGGGTGCAGGAAAGCCGGAAGCTCTCCCACACGCTCGCTGGGCCAGGCTGGGCTGGATCTCTACAGAGAATGTTGTCATGTGAGTCTTTGATTATTATCTTCTCTAAGTGGGCTTTTAAGACACTATCGTTATTTAAGATAATCTTACCTAGTAATGTGCATATTATTACCAGAAAAAGCTAGGCACTGGGGCTCAATTCTTCAAGAATATTCAGAGAAAGAAATTCCCAGTATTCAGGGACCCTGATGATGCATCCATCATCCCAGCATGCAAAAGATGTCCCCTGATTCTGACACCGCTGCCTTCTAAAGTCAGATTGTAGGGCCAGCCAGATAGCTCAGCAGATTAAAGCTTCCACTACGGCAGATGCAGACGCCTGGGTTCCACCCCAGTAACTGAGACTGGGGGTGATGGCGTGTGCCTGTGATGGGAGGCTGAATACAGGAGGACCCCCATGAGTCCTATCTGTGTAGTGAGACCCTGAAGATCCTATACTAAGTACATATGAAAAAAGCCAGATTGTAATGAAATAGACTTAATTCCAGAACTAAGGTTTCAGGAAGACAAGAGTGCCCAGCCTCACCCAGAAGTAAAGGACATGGGTGTAGCACAAGCCTAGTCCAGTATATATGCTGACTCTAGAGAATAGAGTTCGTTGCTAGCAAATAGGCTATGACTGTCGTCAACTGACTTAAGAAGAAATCCTGGCCATTCCCTTACTTTTACCTCATACAATTTATCCTATCTTTGATTTTGAAGGAATCATATGACTTTTAACAATTTTTATCACAGGGACAGAATGATGTAATTGATATGACAGTTATAAACAGATACAGAGAAAGAATGTAGTTGGATAGGATGGGATTGCTCATTCATTGAGATCTTTTGTGTAGTGAGACCCTGTAGACCCTGTACTAAATACACACAAAATATATGCACACAACAGGATGGAGGTGCAACTCAGGGGCAGAAGCACCTTTCTGGTAAGCACAAGGTCTTGAGTTCAATTCACTACATCAAGAAATTAGAATAAAATACAAAAGAAGTGTAGTTTACATATAAATAATTTCTTTTGCAACAAGGTTTCTCAACTTTGGTAAAATTGACATTTGGGGGAGATAACTTTTTTTCTGCAGAGCTGTAGTTTACATCGTAAGGTGCTTACCAACGTCTCTAGGTTCCACCCAGTAAATGCCAAGAACATTGCTCCTCAGTGAAACTGTAGGAACAGAGCTCTGCAGACAAGAAAATAAAATAGGAGCCTCCTTAAGTCTGCTAGCTAATCCTGACTAGACGGAGTTCAAAAAAGTCTTTAGTAGAGAAAGTTGCCTTGGAAACAAGTCATAGATGGGTAGAAAAAAAATTTATACAGAAGCACCAAATAGCCTTGGGACTTGCACCGATAGAAAAATAATGAATAAAA
>PVKA01051644.1:0-12106 GCA_004027165.1 Ctenomys sociabilis | reverse complement strand
TGGAGGAAAGAAAACTTCTGTCCAAGAGAAACAGTAGGAGGACCCAAGTGGGTTGCTTTTTTTTTTTTTTTTTTAAAAAAGAGCATTTTCTCACCAAAGAAAAGGCTGGTGATTGTAGCTCAGTGTGAAAGCCCTAGGTTCAGTCTCTAGTACTAGTAAAATAAAGATGGTTGATTTTTGCATGCTTAGTTTCTTTTTGCTGTGGGAGACTCCCCCAGTTCAATACTGAGAAGTGAACCCATTGTCTTTACCCTGAAGTATACCCCAGTTCTTTTTACTCTGAGATATAGTCTTGCTATGTTCAACCTTTGCTTTAATTTGGATCTTCCTGCTTCAGCCTCTCTTAACTGCTGGGATTATAAACATATACTACCACATCTATTTCCCCTAGGAGATACTTAAAACATTTGGAAGCATACTTTGGAATTCACTAGATGACAGGCATTTTAAAAAGTGTTAGAGGGCTGGGTGATAGCTCAGCGATCTAAGTAACTGTCTGGCAGGCACAAGAACCTGGGTTTGCTCCCTGGTACTGCATGCTGTGCTGGACTGTGTTAGCCACAGAAACCAGGTGTGGTGGCACACGTGTAATCTCAGTGCTAGGGAGCTGAGATAGGAGGATCACTGTGTGAGCTGTATAGTGAGACCCTGTACCAAATAAATAAAAAGATTACAAAAACATATCTTTTTTTTTTTTTTTTTTTCCTTTGGGTCTTTTTGAGACAGGGTCTCACTATGCAGTTCAGGCTGGCCTTAAACTCACTCTGTAGCTCAGGCTGGTCTCGAACTCACAACAATCCTCCTGCCTCAGCCTCCCGAGTGCTGGGATTATAGGCATGCGCCACCACGCCCGGCTCAAAAACATATCTTTTAGGAAGTGTTAAGAGTGGGAGCTGGGTTGTGTTGGATACTCGTAATCCCAGCACTCTGGAGACTAAGGCAGGGTAACAGGTTCAAGGGCAGTTTGGAGACCCTGTTTCTCTGCTTCTCTGTCTCTGTCTCTATCCTTCCCCTTCCCCTTCCCTCCCCTCCCCTCCCCTCTATATAACAGACCTGTTTAATATGTCTATAGTCTCTTGGAATGGTCTTATAAAGTATAGCCCCCTTTACAGTAGGGAACTCGGATTAAAAAGTAACTTT
Organism: Ctenomys sociabilis; assembly: GCA_004027165.1. Lineage (NCBI taxonomy): Eukaryota > Metazoa > Chordata > Mammalia > Rodentia > Ctenomyidae > Ctenomys > Ctenomys sociabilis. Next base: position 10,966 of record PVKA01051644.1, on the reverse strand, counting down.
CTCAAGATTTCTCTAGCAAGAAATAGAATTGGAATTTTTTTGTCACAGCGTTTTTGTTCTTATGCCATTGGGCATTGTCACATTTATCACTTAAAATGCTAATAATGTTATTTGTTGGTACTTGAGGCCAGTCTTTAAGCATTCAACTTTTTTTTTGTTTTGTTTTGTTTTGTATTTTTAGGGAAAGGTCTGCAGGATGTTCAGGGTCTCACTACTAGGTCAGACTTGTAGCGATCCACCTGTTTACAGCTTCCCAAGAGCTGGGATTATAGGCAAGCACCACCACACCCAGTCTCAATAATTGCCAAAGCAGGCCCAGGGGAACCCCTGACCTCTGCACTTGCTAATCTGCTGAGCTATTTGGCTGGCCCTACAGCTTTAATCATAGGAATTAAAATAGAACAAATTGGATCTGCTCTACACAATCTCCATAACCATTTGCTAAAACTTATGGTTAATAGTATAAGAAAAAATGGGAATGGTACTGAATAATGTATGGGAAGAATTTATTTTTCAGTCTATATGTATGTGTGTGTGTGTGTGTGTATGTATGTATGTATGTATTTGGTGCAGGGTCTCACTGTGCAGCTTGGACTTGTAGTGATACTCTTGTCTTAGCCTCCCCAGCACTAGGATTACAGGGGTGCACCATGCCTGGTTTCGGTGGCCAGACTGGCATGGCATTTGATACTAGGGATTGAACCCAACTCTTTGTGCTTGCCAAGCAGGCACTTATACTGCTGAGCTAGCTTCTTGGCCCTGGGTAGTTCTTTCTTTTAAAAAAAAAAAAAAAAAAAAAAATACTAGTAAGATGACCAATAAAATAATTAGGTTTGTTTGTGCTTGATAGCCCAGGATAAACTGAGTTGAGGTCCAGCTTGCACAACATAGGGCAAACCTCTCTGGGTCTTGCTATGTTGCCCTGATCTTGAGCAAGCTGGATTAGGGTTGTATGGCATTCCTGGCTTCATCCTTGTCTCTTTCAAAAAGCACACCCTGGGGACTCATTGAAGAGAGGTTTCTTTGTACAAATTAGTGATTGCATTGTAATGGGACCTTGCACTTGCTAAGTAGGTGCTTATGCTGCTGACCTATCTCCCCAGCCCTACATTGTAATTTTTAGTCCTTACCCAAGGAGTAAGCAAGTTAAGGCTTTATAATCTGCATCTTAATTTTTTTTTTTTTTTTTTTTGGAACTGGGGATTGAATCCAGGCCTTTGTGCTTGCCAGGGAAGTGCTTGTTCCACTGAGCCATCTCTCTGGCCCCCTGCATCTTAAATTTTGAGAACTCATTAGTGTCCTATGTACTGTGTCCCCTTCCGCCATTTTCCCACCTCAGAATCCCCATATATTTCATGTAGGTTTGGTTTCTAGAATTTTGCCCCTAGTTTCTATTAACTACTGTAGCCTCAGGTCTTTGTTGTTGGGAACCATGGAAGCTGAGAAATTAGTCTGATGCGTGTAGGCAGGAGTAGGCCTCAGTGCCTAAAGCAGACAGCCTGCCCCAGTCTTCAGATAAGCATCCTAACTGGTTAATGTGTATTAGTCACTAGGTTACTTTGTGTCATGTGTTGATAAGTTCACAAGTGTATCCTCTTGATTAAACAGGCAGACAAGTCACCACCTACTGCAGCTTTTTTCTTGTCTATCTTTTCCTCATTCCTGCCATCATTTCTCCCTGGTACAGTGGATCACACTGTGACCCATGGATCCTTAACACTCATTAAAAACAGTGTTTAGAAAATCCTTGCAGTAGTGTGTACCTGTGATCCCAGCTACTGACAAGACTGAGGCAGGAAGATAAATTTGAGGCAGGCCTGGAAAACAGCAATTCTTTTGAAACGATGTAGAAAAAGGGTTACTCATTACTGGTTACTCCTAAGTCTGGCAGTAAAATAACCTGTACCTATTTTGGAGTAGTTCCTTTTAAAAAAAAAAAATCAACTGTGTTAAGGTTAAGACCGCTAGTGAATTGACTTTACTCTTTTGTCCTTTTCTTTTTTAAAAAATCATTTATTTGTTAGTACAGGGTCTTGCTGTACAGCTCTTATGTAGTCCTGTCTTAGCCTCCCCAGCACTGGGATTACAGGTGTGCACCGCCATGCCCAGTTTCAGTGGCTGGCATGGGGCTGGTATAGTATATTATACTAGGGATCAAACTGGCTCCTTTTGCTTGCCAGGCAGGCACTTGGACTGCTGAGGGGATCTCTTTGTCCACTTGAGTTTTTTTTTTTGTGTGTGTGTGTGTGTGTGTGTGTGTGTGTGTGTGTGTGTGATCGAACTCTGGACTGTGTGCTTGCCAGGCAGGTGCTTATACTGAGCTATCTTCCCAGCCTCTTGGTAGTGTGTTTTGCTTAGTGTTACTTCACATTACAATTTTGCCACATCTTTGTTGTCCTGGAGGTTGAATTCAAGACCTTGCATATGCTAAGTATATGTACTCTGCAATTTGAGCTATAGTACATCCCATCCTTTATTGTTTGCCTTTTATTGTGTCTTCTGTGGGCATATTAATTTCTTAGAAAGTTGGTAGATAATTTTCAATCACAAGATGTGATGGCCACTGACCACCCTGTAGTTGCTATGAAACTATGTTAAGGAAAAACCAATTTTTAAAAAATGATAAAGGAGCAGTTCACTTTCAAAGTCTCCCTATTTGTCCAGAGTAGCTTTTTGTCATCTCTTTTCCTCCTTTCCCATCATCAAATAAATTGTCGTTTTTTTATTTGTAAAAGAAAAACGGTGATCACATTTTGGAGTATGGAGAGGGATTCTTACTGAGTATATTACATACTGTGGGTCCTTTTTAAAAATTTATTTTTGATGGGTCCTGTTTAAAGGAAAGAAGCATGAATTGTAGATTTTGTGTTCTTAACATTATCATGTATAGTAATGGAAAGGTTAGGGGCATTGGAGAAAGATGTTTCATACTGATTTGAACAAGTGAACTTTTTTTTTTTTTGTATTGTTAGGGAACAGTCTACATAGTGTTCACCACTAGATTGGACTTCTAGTGATCCACCTGTTTACAGCCTCCCAAGAGCTGGGATTGGACTTCTAGTGATCCGCCTGTTTACAGCCTCCCAAGAGCTGGGATTAAAGGCATGTGTCACCACGCCCAGTCTCAACTGCCATCTCAGTACACTTCTATATAGCCCCTGTGCCTGTCGCTTTAATCCGCTGAGTTATTTGGAAGTGAACTTTTCAGGACCTGGATTTTTTTCCTTCCTCTTTTTGGTGGCAGAAATTGAGCTCAGAATCTTGTACTTGTCAGTTAGGTGCTTATGCCACGGTGTCATCTCCTGGAGATCTTTTTTAAAACAGTATTCTTTAATATTTTTCTTTTTCAAAATTTTATTAGTGCATATTGGTTATACAGGTTAATGCTATATTAGTACATATTAGAGAACTAATACAACTTTATTCTTTTGTCAATGAAGAAAGGCTAATGGAACTCACTTTATGCCATTAGACTCATTCTAGTTTTCACAGCATTAACTATTCTTAAGGATTGATTAGTTGAGGATTATATAAATTTATGAGAAGATATAAATATCAGATTGATTGAAGCATTCAGCTTGCTTATGTAGCCCAGATTGGCTTTGAACTCACAGTGATCCTCCTTGCCTCATCCCTCAAAGTGCTGGGATTATAGGCTCTCTGCCACCATCCTGGCCAAATGTTGTATTTTAAAAGTAATAAAGTTATATTCTAGTAAATAGCTGGGTATGATGGTACAATGTAATGGTAGCCTGTCTCAGATAAGATAGGTGATGTCACTCATAAATGTGAGTTCAGTATCAACATAAAGAAATATGAACATGCCTAGCTCCATCCCTACCTATTTATTATTGTGAAGATCTTACTGTGCCAAATTTAGAATTAAGCTTTCCATAGGCCTGTTTGTATAGGGAAAAATACAATATATATAACATTCTATATATATGTTTTGTTTGAGGCATCCACTGGGGGCTAGGAAAATTAGCCATTAAGGATGAGAGGACTACATTATATGAAGAGATTTTGTATGTGCTGGTTTGAAGTAACATTGCTACCTTGAGGCTTGTCTAGGGTACATAGAGGAGAGACCAAATTTTCAAATTTTATAATCAGGTTTTTATTTTGTTTGTAGTTCTGAAGATGAACCCAGGATATTGTACATGTTAGGCGAGTACTCTACAACTGAGTCTTCATTACTAAATATTTTTTTTTTTGTTTAGTTTTTGTTTTTGCTTGGCTAGTCATTTGTTGCCCAGGCTGCCCTCAAATTCCTGAGCTCATGAGATTCTCCTGCTTCAGTTTTCTTAAACAGCTGGAACTGCAGATGTTTTTTATGCTGCCTAGCTCCCAGTTTTCTGAATGTTCTCCTGGTAGCACTTTTTTTATGGTCTAAAGTTCCAGTTATAAGGGCTTGACGGATTGCTCAGCAGATTAAAAGTGCCTGTTTAGGCAGACACAGGGGCTAGAGGTTCAGTCCCCTGCCTGCCATGCCAGGCCCACCCCGGGGTGCACTAAGAGGGCGATTGAGACTGGGCATGGTGGCGCCTGTAATCCCAGCACTTGGGAGACTAAAAAACAGGAATGATCACTACAAGTCCAATCTGTGTAGTGAGATCCTGTAGACCCTGTACTAAGTACACTTTTTTGTCTTTTTGAGACAGGGTCTCACTATACAGTTCAGGCTGGCCTTAAGCTCACTTTGTAGCTCATGCTGGTCTCGAACTCACAACAATCCTCCTGCCTCAGCCTCCCGTGTGCTGGGATTATAGGCATGCGCCACCACGCCCGGCACTAAGTACACTTTTTAAAAAAAAAAAGTTCCAGTTATAGAACATTTTATTTCTTGTCTAAGTTTTTTTTTTTTGGTGCAGGGTCTCACTATGCATGCAGCCCACATTCATAGCGATCTTCCCGCTTTTTGCCTCCCATGTGCTGGGATTACAGGCGCGTGCCACCGCGTCCGGATTGCATCGCCGGCTCAGTGCACCCGAAGGCGGGGCCGGCGCGGCTGGGGGAACCAAGGATCGAACACTGGTCCCTGCGCTTACCTAAGCAAGCGCTTAGTCCGCTGAGCTATACCGCCGGCCCTAAGTTTTTTAATCTTTTTATTTTTATTTTTCTAATTTTTTTGTATTTGGTACAGGGTCTCACTATGCAGACCTTTAAGCAGGAGCCTGGTATTGCTTACTATTTCCAAGTATGAATGTTTTCAGTGAAAACAATATTTTTATTATTTTTTATTTTTTTGTATTTAGTACAGGGTCTATAGGGTCTCACTATGTAGATTGGACTTATTATTCTGTTTTCTGTCTCCCAAGCGCTGGTATTACAGGCATGCGCCACCACACCCTGTCTTAATTGCTGTGTCAGTGTGTCGCCCCAGGGATCCAACCCCATCCTCTGCTCTCTGTCTAACCAGGCTCTTTAGTTCACTGAGCTATCTGACGGGCCCTTAAGCAGTATTTTTTGTTTGTTTGTTTTTGAATTTTAGGGAAAGGTCTATCAGGTGTTCAGGGTTTCACTACTAGGTCAGACTCATAATGATCCACCTGTTCACAGTCTCCCAAGAGCTGGAAGTTACAGGCATGCACCACCACGCCGTCTCGGTCTCAGTGCACTCTGGAGGGGGGCGGTTTCTAATATGGTAGCCCACGTGTTGAACCCCCTCCATCCTTGTGCCTGCTTGTAGTGAAAACAGTATTTTAAAAATTGATTTGTTTTTAACAACCCTCCCTCAACCACCATTAGCACATAAGCACAGAGTACTGGGGAATGCACTTAGGAACTTTGCACTAAACTGCATCTCCAGTCTTCTGTTACTTTGAGATAGGGTCTGAGTTGTCCAGGTGAGGCTCAAACTTGTGATCTTCTGGCTCAACCTCCCAGGGCCTTGCATTGAGCTATATCCCTATCCCCCTTTAAATCTGACCTGGTGTCCCCCTAAATAACTAATAAATTTCCTAGGCTGAAGAACTTTAATCTGCTTCAGCCTCTCAGAGTGCTGGGATTACAGGCATGATTTGAAATGCTTTCCTGAGGGCTGGAGATTTAGTGGTAGAACACCTTGGGTTTGTTCCTTGGCATCAAAAAACCAGACCAAAACCAAAATGAAGTACTTTCCTGATGTTGATGAGGGTTTTAAAATGGCTAATGCCAGCTTTTTTTTTTTTCTTTTTTTTCCTCCCTGCTGTCTAGTTCAACTTTTAAACTGAGGGTGATTTTCCTGCCTCAGTGTCCTAAGTGCTGGGATTACAGGTGTGTGCTACTACACCTGACTAATACCAGCTATTTGTATAATTTGCATCCCTTAAAGATTTAAAGTTTAGGGGCTGGGGAGATGGCTCAGTGGAATAAGCACTTCCCTGGCAAGCTCAAGGGCCTGAGTTCAATCCCTGGTTCTGAAAAAAAAAAGATTTAAAGTAAGTTTTTGTGTGTGTGTGTGTGTGTATTTTAGGGAAGGATCTAAAGGGTGTTCAGGGTCTCACTACTAGATAGGGCTGTAATGATCTGCCTGTTTACAGCCTCCCAAGAGCTGGGATTATAGGCAAACACCACCAACACACCCAGTTTCAATTGCTGTCTCAGCGCACCCCAGGGGCAGGGCCTGCAGCACAGGCCCAGGGATCAAACCTGAACCCACAGCCCCAGGAGCTTTAAACCACTGAGCTATTTGGATGGCCCTCAAAAGTAAGGCTTTGGGATAGGTCTGGTGTTACAAGCTTGTAATCATAGCATTGGGAGGCTGAGGTAGGGAAACTGAAGCTTGTGTCTACCTTGGGCAATTTATTAGCAAAACCTTTTCTCAAAAATGTCTTTGGAAGGGGTTTGGGATGTAGCTTCAGTGTGAAAGCCTAGGTTCAATTCCTACCACTGTCAAGAAAAACCAAACCTGCTATATGGGTTTATTGTGTGTGGTTAATAGGGCCACACAGCTTTCTTTAATATTTTGAAGCAGAATTAGACATGGGTACTCACAGGATTTAAAATTAATTGCATATTATAAAAAGGAACAAACTTTGTGGTTAAAAACAATATAAGGCCAGGGATACATAGCTCAGTGGCATAAGTACCTGCCTAGCAAGCACAGGGTCTTGAGTTTGAATCCCAGTACTCAAAAAAAAAAGTAAAAAAACCCCAAATATCCAGCTGGGTGTGGCATGGTGGAGTGCATACCTGCAGTTCCAACTACTTGAAGCTAGGGCAGAGAGAGGATCATAGTTTTGAGGCTAGTTTGCACAATTTGGGAAGTTTCTCAAAACAAGGTTGGTTATATAGCTGAGTGGTAGAGCATTCAAATGCATGGTCCCTAGCACTACCTAAAAAAGGCTTGCAGCAATAATATACAGTGCTAACATGAAATTTTTTTCTATTTCCCATGCTGTCAGCATGCTGATGACTTTATATTTTTCTTAGGATCTGGTATAGTAATGATGAAGACTTTAGATTTTCTAATTTAGCATTATGATTTGAGGCAAATTTTATTTGTAAGCTAGGTGTGGTGGTATACACTTTTGTTATCCTAGCACTCCAGAGGGTTATTGCAAGTTAGGCCAGCCTGAATTGAGTAGTAGAAACCTTGTCTCAAGACAGAAAAAAAAAATCTTATTTCTGGAATTAACATTATTTTAAGAGCTAATAGGAATTGTGTGTAGCGTCCTGTAATTCTAGCACTCTGGAAAGCTGAGCCAGAAAGATTATAAATGAAAAGTAGTTTGAGATGAGCTGAAAATGTTTATTTTTTAGATGGTCTTTGTTTTTGTGTTAGCCATTAAACCCAGTCTTCTGCATGCTAGGAAATTGTTTTATCTCTACTAGAGTTTTGTTGTTGTTTTTTGCTGGCCTCATGGTGAGCCTCCTGCCCCAAGCCTCCTAAGGGTGTGTACCACCATACCTAGCTAGTAATTTCTATGAGCCTTAAGTTTTCTTACCTAAAACAGGAATAATAGTTCTTATAGGATAATTGTAAACATTGTTATAGTCTTGTGCTTATATATAAGTATGGAATCGTGGAAGTGCTGCTCTTTGGTAGGATGAGACATCAGAACCATACTTGTTACCACATGGTAAATGGGAGCAAATACATGAAGTTTAGGTCTCGTGTACTCTTGACCACTTCATACTTTTTATTTTGAAAGCCATGTCTCATATTTTTTAAAAATTCTGAAGGTGGGCTGGCAAAGATTGCTCAGTGGTGTAAGTACCTGTCTGGCAAGTGCAAGGTCCTAGGTTTGTTCTCCAGTACATACATACATACATACATACATACATACATACATACATACATTTCTGAAAGTAAGGTAATGTGCGAATTAGGTGGCTATTTATAATGAACTTATAAAAGATCTAAGAAGTATTTAGATTTCAGGGAAAGACTTGTATTATATTCAATCCCTACATGGATTTTAAACTTCCTAGAGGATGAAGGTAGTTTTTCTTGCCTACCATTTAACAGCTTTCTATAAGTTAGATCATTAATTTTCCATAGCCATGTGAAGTACTTCTCTTTACAGAAAAGGAACCTGATGCCAGTGAATATTTCAGACTTTGGGAATGGTATGGCATTTTAATGTAGGTTGGCCTGACTCTGCTATTCTTGGATGTTGTACTATGTATACTGCCCCATTTTCAGACTGTTGATCTATGTTTGAAGTTATTTCCACTAGTTGGTGAGCCTGTAGCATGCATGCCTCAGTAGGTAGTTTGTATCATTGAAAGCTCGAAAAGGTTTGTTATCGTATACTAGGCCATATTTTAGGCTAATTATTAACTGCTGTCCCAGAAGAAGTAATAGGAAAAAATCAAATATGTTTAGTAATGTAATACATTTTATTTATTTATTTATTTGCTTTTTGTTTTTGGAGACAGGGTCTCATTGTGTATAGTTCAGCTTGTCATTGAATTCACTATATAGGGCCAGCCAAATAGCTCAGCAGATTAAAGCACTTGCAAGCAGGCAAGGGGCCAGGAGTTCAATCCCTGGGCCTGCAGTGTCAGTTGTGTCCTGCACTGAGACAGCAATTGAGACTGGGTATGGTGGCGTGCGACTGTAGTCCCAGCTCTAGGGAGGCTGTAAACAGGTGGATCACTACCAGTCTGATCTAGTAGTTAGACCCTAAATACCCTGTAGACCCTTCCCTAGAATACAAAAATAAATAAACAAACAATGAATGAATGAATGAATGAGTTCACTATATAGCCCAGGCTATGCTCAACTCACAGTGATCTTCCAGCCTCATCCTCCCAAGTGGAGGGGTTATGGCCATGCACCGACATGCCTAGCTATAATGAATTTTAAAGCAAAAAAAAAAAAAATTTTTTTTTCTTTTGTAATAATTGGGATGCCAGAGTATTAGTACTTCAGTGATCTAAATAAAAGCTATTTTACTTGTGGAAATACTCTATCTAGCACAAATGACTACATTACATTGTCATGCGAACTTTTGATTCTTCAGCATGTTCAGATAACTTTTAACCATTTCAATGTTTTTCTTTCCTCTAGGAGCGTCAGGGTCGTGGGAAGTAAAACACAGCTCTGCACAGACTGCAGCAACGGTTGCATCTGCAAAAATCCTAAGAGGAAAGAAATGACCTTCAAGAGAATTAGAACTTTTTTCCTAATTTCATTGACTTCAGAGAAGATTGCAGACTTGCAGTTTAAGTATTGGAATTTCACAAAAGACATAGGACTTAACTGGAAAAGGAAAAAAAAAAAGAAAAGGAAAAAAACTAAACAAAAATCCCTCTAGGTAGTTTAGGTGAAAAATGTCCCTTTTATTTTGGCTTTGGTTGTGATTTCAGAGCATAATGCTTTGGTTTTTTTGTCTTTTTACTATGTTTTTCGGATTTTTAAGTCCGTAAGTGCATACAGTTTTCTCTAATTTTTAAACCCTTTCCTCCTCCCATTTTGACATTTGCACTTGGAGAACACGAGTTGTGAAGGTTTTGGGTGTCTACCCCAGAAAGTGGGAATTTGATTTTTCCCTTTCAAGCTAGAAGATCATTTTTATGAAGAATATTTTGTCTAGGAAAATTTAACAGTGTTACCCAAGGTTGTGTCTTTAAGGGTGGTTCATTTTCTCTGACCCTTTGTTACTCAAAGTAAAGTACTAGAAGTCCTAAGAAATGTTCTGTTCTTGTACATTATACTGATTAAGTCAAGATTAATTTGATTTCAAAGCTAAGAACAGTGGTTAAAAACTTGTTTTCAGAAATGCATTTTGGAAGACAAAAATATTGTAAAAGGTGTAGTGAATGTTTCTTAAGTTTCTTGTTCAGCTGATGAGGAAAGGGCATTGCCTTTCTTTTTACCATTAATCACTTCTCAATAAACGTGAGATCCTGTTGAGCATCACTTCTAGTACCACTTAATATTATTTGACTCTGCTATATTCTGTGAAAGGTTTTTGAGTGTAAGGAGTTCCAAGAGATGAGGTAGCAACCTTTTTTAAAAGTTTGTATCAAGAAGAAATAGCTGAGTCTTGCTCCAGGGCTGGATGGCAACAGCTTGCAAAGAAAGGTGGGCCAATACTTACAGTGCTTTTTTTCTGGATACCTCCTGGAAAAAGAAGATAAAGCCCCTGCTGGTTCATTCAGTGTGAGGGAATGTTTGTGTTTATAAGTGCCAACCACTGCTAAACTTCACAGAAATCTTTACTATAAATTAGGTAACACACAGGGTTTAAGTGTTTAATCTAAAGTATTATTTAAATAGTAGTCCACATGGATTGAGGTGCCAAAAAGAAAGTCTAGCAAGCATATATGAATCTTAAAACTACAGTGACATTTGATTCATTCTTGTTTATTCACCAAGGTTTGAAGGGCTTCTCTGCCTTACAGAATTCCAGCTCTTCAGATGTCCTAGTTTTGGAGTGTTAAATATGTGAAAACATACTAAGAGGGTGTTGAGAATGTTTTAATACTGTTGGACAGTAATGCCTTCAAATGACTTGCCTTATTTACACACTCC
>PVKA01051643.1:0-12098 GCA_004027165.1 Ctenomys sociabilis | reverse complement strand
ATTCTTTTTATGTCATTTGTATTGACTCCTTCATTCTCGTTGATACCAATTATTCTCACATTGTTCATTCTGGCGTCATCCTGCAGGTGATGGATTATTTTTTCCTGCATTCTTGTTGTTTTTAAGAGATCCTTTCTCACCTTTTCACTAGCTGCTCCGGCATCTTCAAGATCTGAAACTCTGTCTTTGCTTTCACTCATACGGTTTTGTAGACTCATGATTGCTATTTTTAGTTCTTCTGTATCTCTTTGACTGTGTTTCTTGTGTTCTATTTCTTTTCTGCATTGCTCATTCAAGGAATCCATCATATTTCTGATCTCCTCAATTTTTTTATCCATGTCTTCTTTAAAGGTGGTTATTAATTCTTTTTCTGCTGTGTTTCTTCCAAGTTGGATTTCCTCTGTATATTTCTGGACTTGTTTCGGTATTTCAGATCGTATGACTTCAAAAAGCTCTTTTTTGATTTCAGAACTTATTCTGCTTTGAGTTCCTCATGATCTTTCTCTTGTTGTTTCTTTGCTTTAGATGCTGTTAATTCATATATATCAGTTGGAATAGTGCTCTCTGCACTTGTTCTGGGTGAGCATCGTTTCCCCCCCCAATGTTTCTGGAATTCATTCTTTATTTCACATTCTATGTATTCAAATATTTCTTTTTTAAATTCGGGAATTACTTCTCGTGTTATTTCCTCTGTAGCTTTCTGCTGTTGTTCTTTTGCTGCTGTATCTGTTACTTCATTCGTTGCAGCTGAGCTAGTATCCTCTGCCCTTCCTGATGGACTTAGGTCTGGGATTGCATTTTTCCCCTTCTCTTTGTCATTTTGTATAGCACTGATCTTTGACCTTTTGTGTAGTGCTTTGGTGCAGCTATAACCTTAGCTTTTTATGAGATTCGGTTGCCAGTCTATTAAGTTTGAGATTTTCCAGGTATGCCTATCCTGGGTTTAGCTGTTGTGTTCAGTTCCTTCTTTGCTGCAGCTCCTTTGGTTCCCCTATGTTGGTTCCCAGGGTCAGCCCTCCTGTGTCAGGCAGGGCGTTCCCCAGGTGGGTGGGCCTGGGCTTTGTTGGGTCTTCTGGGCTCACAGAAGGATAGTGGATGATCTTATTCACTGAGTAGGCTGTACTGAGCCGGCCAGCTTGTGCTGGGTCCGGGTCTATAGGTCGTAACCCAAGAAGGCTGGGAAAGGTCCCTCTGGTGCAGTTGGCCTGGAGCCCTCACTCACAGGCCAGGCTCTGCTGGGTTTCGGTCCATAGCATGGGACCGTGGATTGCTGAGAAATGTCCCTCCGGTGTGGCAGGCTTGGAGTTCTCACTCCAGGCTGACCTGCACTGGGTCTGGGGCTGTGGGGTGGGAACAGTAATCACCTGGAAATGTGTCTCTGGCACAGTGTTCCTGGAGCTGTCACTGGGCCACGTGAGGTGACGGGCAGCTTAATCCCTGGGAAATGTATCTCAGGCATGACGGGCCTGAGGTTCTACACTCACTGACCTTTGATGCCCAGAGAATCAGGGAAATTCCCACTCAATCATTGGGCTTTAGGTCAGGGGATCTGGGAAGCTGTTGGTGAGTGGGTTCTGAGGTTTCAGGCCAGTCACTGGCTTGGAGGGGTTGGGGACAGGGATCCGCGTAGCGCGCGTGGGAAGAAGCCAAAGCTCACCACACTCTCACTGATCTGGGAAGCCTGGTGAGTCCTATAAATTCGTTCTCGCTGGGCGAGCTTGGCACGGGAACCAGGAGGCCGCTGGTGTCAGCCACTGTCTCAAGCTGGTCTCTGGCTGGGTGGGCGTGGGCGGGATGGAGGAGGATGGCAGAGTCGGCCGCGCTATCTCTGGCTGGTCTCTGGGGCTGGGCAGGCGCGGGCAGGATGGAGCAGGATGGCAGAGTCGGCCGCGCTGTCTCTGGCCGGTCTCCGAATATCATTGTTTAAACTCATTATCATATAGTTCAGTAGAAGCTATGGATCACTGCCATAGCTCAACATCTTAGGAGACTATTTTATTTTATTTTTAAGGAAAATACAAATTAGAATTAAAACAAAAAAATCACAATTCATACAGAATTTCACTTAAGAAAGTAGTATGAGTTTCATAGGATTTGTAGCAATGCATAGTGTTGTCTTCCAATTGGTTATTCATATTACCGGATATAAACATGTGTAATTAGAAGAAGAAAGAAAAACAGAAAGAAATATATAAGAAATTAAGCAGACAAAAAGGAGAAGCAATTGAAAAAAGGATATGAAACTAATTAAAGCATTAACTGCTTCTTTCTATAAACCAGCAGAAATGCACAGTACATTTATCTCAACCAACCTACTTACATGCATAGACAAATCTTAAGAGACTATTTACCACAGACCTCCAGACTGGAGAAAAATAAAAATTGAAGTACACTTGCTATGAAATTTTTCCTCACATTTACATCATCAAGTAGGAACATTATAAGACAAGGACTGTCTGGAAAGTGCTAGATAAAAATACCAATTTGTCATTTGAGGTCTAAACTTCACTTTCTGATTGCAGGACTTATCCTCCTTCATTTGTCCCCACAGCTACCCAAGAGAAGGTCTGGGTTGTTCCTCTGTTAATTTAGAGGACTTCAGAGAGGGGTAACGGAAATCTTTAACAGCTAACTTTCTATGTCTTTCGTTTCACAGATTGAGCCCAGAATTTGAATTCCACATAAGGGAAAGTGAGACATCCTTGAGAAGAAAGACCCAGTGCTTATTCTCGGACTGGACCCTATCATGAAGAGTAAGTGGCGTCACTGTCTCGACATTATGGAACATTTTCCTAAGGTATCTACACATGGTTACTAGCTCCAGTATTGAGTATCACTGTATTGATACTCAAAATTCTTGCATGCTTTGGCCATGTGATTTTATCAACAAAATCTTAGGCATTACCATAATAAACTATGAATCCAAATAACTATGTCACTTTCAGCTAAACATTGTGTTAAAGTTTTTATGATTCACAAGTGAATGCTTTATTATTTAGAAATTAGAAAAATTACCTAATTTGATGTTAGAAGATTACTTGATTTTATGACTAACAACTCACTGTCTCCTTGCTCTCTAACTCAACTCCTAATTAAATGTTTCTTAGCTACGTTATTGTTAGGTACATCCATCTTTATATGTATAATGGCTTTTAATTGTTTGGTACACTTTGCCTCTTTAATATTATTGTATTTATTTCTTCCTGCATATCAAGCTAATCTTATGTTTATAAATATATTAGAGTAAATGGGAAGGTCAATGAAATCAGTCTGAATAAGAAAATACTATTGCTTTGGTTTGTGATATATTTGAATAGAATGACTTTTATCTAGACATTTCATTTCTAGTCATTGTCTTTTTATAGTTTTTTAATAATTGTGCTAAAAATTTTTAACCTAAGTTACTGTGCTTTTAGATTCATTGGTCATATCATAAAAAAATTGACTAGTGTCAGGTCCTAACAATTGTACTTGAACACAATTTTCATCAAAACTCTAAAGAATAAATCATACTCTTTTTTTTTTGTTTTGTTTTGTTTTGCATAATCACAGATTGAACTCAGGTCCTTGTGCTTGCCAGGGAAGTGTTTATTCTACTGAGCCACCTACCCAGCCCCTATACCTTTCTTAAGGAGCAAGTAGTGTCTGTCATAGTACTTGAACCTACTTGACAATGCTATCATTTAGCTTTCCTTAAACATGTGATTAAATAGAAACATTGAGGTCTGTATTACTGGGTTGAGTCAATCATGTCTTTCAAATGTGAACCTTGGTTTAGCATTTATTCTTACACTCTCACTTATCAAAATCATTTTTGGTTGATTGGTTTCATCTTTTCAACTTTAAAATTTTTATAGTCATGTGTTTGCAATACTTAATGATCAGATTGACCATTGGAAGTTGGTACAAGTATATAACACAGCTTAATTCTTTGGGTGTTCATTTCATTTTTTCTTTGCCTGCTCTTCTCCATCTCTTGGTTCCCTTGCTGTTCTCAAAAGATGTTTTTCCATATTTTTTTATTATCCATCTTTTATTTTCCTATTTACATTATTTATAATTTGGCTTTCTTGGTACTTAAGCTTATATAGCTGATTAATGTCACTTAACATAGTGATCTTAAAATACATTTATTTTCCTAAAAGTACTTGGAATTTATCCTTCTATAGAGGAGGATTCCATTGTATAGAACTCATTTCATTTATCAATTTATCTGTTGGCCAACATACAGATCACTTCCAAGTGTTAGCTATAAAGACTTGCTGCTGCAAATCTGGGCATGCATGTGTCACTGAGTGTGATGTCTCTTTCAGGAAGAGACCTAGAAGAGTGATAGCTGGGTCAAATGAAAATTTTCTTAGTGTTTTGAAGAATCTCCAAATTGATTTCCATAGTGGTTGCCAGAAGGCTTTTTTTCCCTCTGTTGCCTAAACTGCATTTGTTGGTGTTTTATTTCTTGGTGATAAACATACTTTCTGGAGCAAGATCGAATTTCAGTGTCATTTTGAATTACATTATTTTAATGGCCAGTGACATTAAACATTCTTGTCATGTATATTTTTGCCATATGTGATTCTGTCTTTAAATTTTTGCCTTAGGTTGTTTTCTTCAAGAACTAAGTTTTCAACATTATGATCACTTCTGAATCATCTATTTAATCAAAACTTCTTTTCTTTCTGTCTTTGCTGGCAATCGAACCCATGGCCTTGTGTATGTGAGGCAAGAGCTCTAGCACTGAGCCACAACCCCAGACCAAAAAACTTTTTTTACTATGTTTGATACAATGTCTCACTACACACCTCAGACTCCTACTGATCCTCCTGTTTCAGCCTTCCTAGCACTGGGATTATAGGTATTTGCCCTCATGTATGGTCAGAAACTGGCTTAGTGCAGAAACTCAGGGAAGGGCTGGCAGCAATTGGAGGGGGTGAGTGTGTTGGGGTTTGGGGGTGGTGGGGTGGAGTGGTGATGTGGGGTGTCAAACTTGGGTCCTTGCACTTGCCAAGGCAGGGGTTAGACTGCTGAGCTATCTCTATAGCCCCCAAATAATTCTTTTTTAAAAATGGAACCAGGGACTGAACTTAGCCCCTTGTGCTTGCCAGGGAAGCACTTACTCTACTGAGCCATCTCCCTGGCCCCATGAATTCTTTTCTTTGAATGATACTTTCAATTACTGTTTGAGCTATAAGAGTGGCTACCTACTAAAAGTATGGAAGGAGTGACTGGAAAATTTGCAATAATATGTGAATGTGACTTATAGGTCTTAGATTTTATAAATTTAAAACTTCTTAAAATTCTACAAGTATAGTATTAACTCAGATAAAAGTTAGCCCTTTGCACATCAAAACAATTTGTTACTAATATAATTGGGCACTTTAAATGAAGAAGTTTGGAAGGGTTTTCCAAATGTTACATTCCTGGATAATCACTTTGCTTCTCATTTCAAATTTTACCCAGGCCTTAATGGCTTTAATGGCTTTGTGACTGTACAAGAGCGCCTCCTATCTAGCCTGGTTTAATGTTGCATGTGTGCTTTAACATAAGATCCCGTTATGTACCACCCTTATCCTTAAAAGAGAAACGTGCAATTATAGTGTAAACAACATATGTGTATTCAATTTCTATGTAGTTTATGATATCCTTGTCAGATTCTTTGTGGTTCCTGGAATCTACTTCTCTCTCTTTTTGAATAATAAATTGTTACTTTCTATTGCTAAATTCTGAACCTTGGAGAGGCTAAGTTGGTGTTCACTATTTTGCATTTTTCTCTATAAATTAATATATATCTTTAAAAACCCCATAATACATAAAGAAAAGGTTGGTCAAGCCAAACAGTCAAAGGATGTCATGTCTCTATCTTGTACTATGAATAACTACTATGAAAACAACAATATGCAATGTTTTAATTATTGGAACTCTCCTACTAATCAGTTTGTCTCATTGTTATTTATTTCTCAATAAAATTAATTAAAAAATGGTCAAAATTAAATTATTTTTGGTGGGTGATTAAAAGTACAAAGAAAAGAAGTATAGTGTGGATTGAAAGGTTCCCCTGGAATTCATATCCTGAATTTTGAATGTGATGATGTTTCAAGGTGATGCCTTTGAGAACTGATGAGGCTTAAAGAAGGTCCTGAAGGTAAGTTTTCCCTGATATACTAAAGTGCTTATAAATATATTTCTTTTTCTCTATTTTAGGGAAGGGTCTACCAGGGTTCAGGTTCTCACTACTAGATCTGACTTACAGTGGTTCTCCTGTGTACAACCTCCCAAGTGCTGGGATTACAGGTATGTGCCACCATGGTCAGTCTCAATCACCAGCTCAGCGCATCCCGGGGGATTGAACCCAGGCTGTTGTGCTCTACTGAAGCCAGCACTTTACACCACTGAGCTATCTGGCAGGGCCCCCAACCATGTTTTATCCACAAGTTGAGGTTTTAGTTTCTTAGTCTCTTTTTTGTGTGTTTTCTCTCACAATCTCTTGTGTGTTATGTGTCATATGTTTGCAGATCGTATTTCCTATTATTTTAGATCTTTGTTGGGGAAGAAGAATTTCGAAAATGAGCAAGATGAAGTAGAAGTCCCCAAAAATCTTTTCTTTATTGAATCCTATGCAGCCATATTATTAACAGCCATTTAGTCTCATTAGAAATAGTAGAAACCACGATTTAAAAATTATGTTAGTGCCAGCCAAATAACTCAGTGGACTACAGAGGCTGCAAACAGGTCCAAGGGCCACTGGTTCAATCCCTAGGTGTACAGTGCTGGCCCTGCCCCCGGGACACACTGAGATGGCAGTTGAGACTGGGCACAGTGGAGTGCACCTGTAATTCCAGCTCTTGGGAGGCTGGAAACAGGGGGATCACTATGAGTCCCATCCAGTAGTGAGACACTGAACATTCTGTAGACCCTTCCCTAAAACACAAATGTAAAAAAAGAAACAAAAAATTCTACTAAATACTGAGATGTGAGTGTGTATATGTATGCTTGCATGTGCACCCACAAGTGATGAAAACAAATGGGTTACATAAGCTGGGAACATCATTTTCTTGTAAAATTTAGCCAAAGCAACAATATTTCAACAGTCTTCCAAGTTTTAGGTATATCTGTTAAGACACTTGAAATAACCTAAACTCTTGCAGGGCGATAAATTTTCTAGAAATTTATCATTATTCCGCTCTGTGGTGTGTGCTCCAGAGTGCTGCTGACAGTGGAACAGCACTTCCTGGTGTCAGGATAGAAGCAAAGAGTCAATGAGAGTGTGACTTAAAAATTTGTTGTTTCAATTTTTTTTTTTTTTTTTGGTGGAACCAGGGATTGAACTCAGGCCCCTGCACTTGCCAGGGAAGCCCTTATTCCACTGAGCCATCTCCCCAGCCATGTTGTTTTAACTTTAATTTTACTTCTTTTTTCACCCCTTTCTCTATCCTCCATCCTCCATCCATAACTCTCTGAATCACCTTTTTTGCTATATGCTTGCAGTGTAGCTCTATGGCTTTTATGTGCATACCATCATAACTACAAGCTACCAGCAGAAGAAACGATGGACTCTCTAAGAAGAGCAGTAGATGCTTGATCAGTGTGAGAGAAACTGGCTCCCAAGAGCCAATCATAGGACTCCCATGGGACAAGATCTTACGGGACTGACAATCTTCCCTCAGAAAATTCTACTTTTGGAATCCCCAGTAGAATGTTCTTTCTAGTGAATAAGTTCTCAGTATCATAGCAGCATAGATAAGTCTCTGTGGATAGGAAATATACCAATTCCTCTTCAAGTGTTACTACATATATTTTTTTTGCGGCTACTAGCTGTCAAGGATACCAGGCCTGCCACCTTGTCAGCCCTTTCCTGCAATAAAAATAGAGGATTGAACGGTAGGCTTGTGAGGACATGGGGAAACAAAAGTATGTAACCATGAAGCAAATGCTCAGTCTCAGACATGAGAGATTCAAAGAAAAAGGTAGATAGGTTTTAGATCAAAACCTAAAAAGAAAGAAAAGAAAGATCCCAGTGCTCTAAAGGAAAGAGACGTTCCCCAGCATCCTTACTGCTTATTCTTCGAGTGTAATACACAGTTAGGCCCGCCTTATCATATTGGTACAGGGAAGTAAAACTCCCGACCTGACCTGCATGAGTTCGTGTTCTCTAAAACGAGAATGAATTTTAAGAACAAACGGAGGCTGAGGGTAAAACTTTATTGGAAAGAAAAGCTTCTGTTGGAGAGGGACAGAAAGGGGACCTGAGCGGGTTGCCCGGGGAAGTTGTCTCTTCTAGGGACTTCTATAGTGTAAAACCATGCAGGGCTAATGGAGAGAAGAAGGGGTCTTGCTTAGGTGGATGTGAGGTGGGACAAAACTATGGTCAACCAATGGGATGGCAAGCACCATTGCTCAGGTAAAGTTGATTAGGCCCAGGACCAAATGGGGAAGTGAGTCACATAGTAAGCAGGCATGAACACGGGACAGGGTCTCTTCCCGTTGGGGGTTGGATTACAGGACAGGGTCTCTTCCCCTTGGGCTAGTGACTCACTTGGGTCTTTTCAGGTGATTGCTACCTATTTAGAATACCAATCCCAGGTGCTACTCTTTTAGCATTTGTTTGGCCTTTAGGTCTGGTTCACAGCAGGAGCCTCCATCACTCCCAGATTTGCAGACATTTTGTCTTATGTATTATCTCTTTGGGGAGCCTGACCCTGTCTGACTGTCTATAATTATTCTAGCTCACTGAGCTGCCTATAACAATATTTTGGTTGCTATCAAATTTATCAACTTTTCCATCAAAGCTAAGTTGAACTTGATACAATCAATGATGGACTGTCTGTATGCCAGGTGTATCCCTTGTATCACTGATTGCGTAATGGCAAAAATGGAATTTTAAAAAATTTTATTTGCATTTATTTTATTTTTAATTTGTTCCCCTGCCATAAGTTTTTGTTTCTTCAGTTTCTTCTGGATATCTTTTCTTCTGTGCAACTTCCTCCTCTGGTTTAGGATCAATTTGTTCCTTTTCAGTAAGAATCATCTCAGTATGGCAAGGGGAGCTCATGTATGGGTTAATTTGGCCATGAAATCTATTAAGTACAGCAAAGCATCTTGAGCGCTTTTCACCTGGATATGTTCAATAACTAGAGAATCTGCATCTAACCCCTTAAGCTCAGCATTACTCTTTGTATTTTTTAGCATGTGCAGCAAAAATTCAGCATTCTTTGAGCCACCCTCCCTGCATCCAGTCCCATTGTTTGGCCTGGGGGCATCTACCAACCCCACCATTGTAATGCAGGAATGGCACACATTGCTTCTTTAATGTGACATTCTTCAGATGGCCTTTCAGATATGATGGGCAGGGCAGTTTCACATGTGTTCTTAAAGTGAATGCAAAGATTTGAGCCTCTTGATTTGCATGATTTTGCTGGGTTTTCTGGGTCAAGAGAGTAGCGAACCATTTTCACAGGTCACCTCAGGCTGCTCACAGGAAAAGCTGGAAATAGAGAAACTGGGACAGAAGCATCGAGTGACCCTAAGGACCCAAGAATCTCTGGCTTGAATGATTACCTTGCATACATAAAGAGACCTATGCAGACCATTGCTTAGTACAACTCAGCACAAGTGTTACATTGTGGCCCCAGTTGACCAGGACCTTAAATGGAGAATCTGAAAGATCCCTGGAGTTCCTATCATGTACATTTCTAACCACAGATACCACACTGAACTCATGCCAGATGATTATGAAGTCCTTCGGTTCTGATTCTTACAAGACAAAGTTCCTCTGCCTCCTTCCAGCCAACTTTTT
This sequence comes from Ctenomys sociabilis, assembly GCA_004027165.1. Lineage (NCBI taxonomy): Eukaryota > Metazoa > Chordata > Mammalia > Rodentia > Ctenomyidae > Ctenomys > Ctenomys sociabilis. Next base: position 2,308 of record PVKA01051643.1, on the reverse strand, counting down.
GTTTTCACTTCATTCAGCATGCTATAACATGAATTATTCACCCACTTCCTGTTTTATCAGCTGAGTATGATTAAATAAGTTAACTTTTTGATGCTTTCTGAAAAAAATAAGGAAGTCAGGCTTGCCAGTTTTATTAGGTTATGAGCTCAGAGACATGAATGGATGGAAAAAATTTCTCATCTTTGCAAGAAAGAGAAATGAAAATCTCAGAAAAATGAGAGAGGAGAGAAACTCAGTAGTGAGTTCATTCTGTATTTATTAACTGTCATTTGGATCCAGTGAGAACTAGCTTTATAGAAGAAATTTAGTAAAATGAAATCTTGAAGGATTGACCAAAAGGCTATGGGAAGCAGAGCTAAAAATATTTGAATTCCCTTTTAAGTAACATTTTGTACTTTGAAACATGAGACAATTAGCCCTGAGGACAAAAATGTGATGAGATAATTCAGGACTCCAGATTGGTGGGCTCTCTTCCATTTGGATTGCAAAGTTGTGGACAGTGACATCATAGTTCTTTATTTTATTTTATTTTGTTTATTTTTATTCATTTTAATGAGACAAAAGATAAAGTAGCAATGAAACAGCTGCAAAACAGGTTAGTAGGACAGTTGCAATAATTAATACATTGCATATTGTTGTCTTCTGAGTAGCTATTCAGGGGACAAGATGCACGCATGATATCTTGTCTAAACAATATAAGTAAAAACATTTCTTCTGAATGAACTAAGAGAAAGTATCTGTATAGCTATCCTATGTTGTATATACATATATACATATGTATATATACAATATGATCAAGTATCTTTTATATTGTCTCCTCGTGGCTTCATTCTGGGGCACTCTGAAATCCTGTATCTTCTACTATTGTATGACAAAGACGATCTATCGAGAGGCTTTAAAAGAATCTTAAAGTGATGTGAGAGGAAATATTCTCTGAATCTTTTTGATTTTCTGCAACACTCACAATTATACTTAAAGACATAACATGATGTGATTAGAAAAGTATATTTCTGTAATTAATTAATAAGTAATCTTAGGAGAACACGATTTTTAAAAAGTGGGATTGTTAGACTTTTATTTACTTTAATATTATTAATATCTATCTTTTATTTGCTTGTATATTATTGCTGTCTTTTATTTACTTGAATCTTATTGCTAGTTATCACTTTCGTTTTGCATTGGCTAGCGCCAAAAGATAATTGTCCTCATTAACAGGGTGGATCAACAGAAGAAATGAACAAATTAAGACCAGCCACTAGTAACAAAATCTCAGGCTATTATATTGGTTTAGTTTTGCCTTTCTCACAGTGGAAGTCAGCAAGTGCTCCAAGAGAAGTTCAGTGCATTGATGGAGGTCTGAGTGGAGATTCTCCTTTATCTTTGCTTTCTGAACAACTCCAACCTTGTGACCTATAACAGGGTTCAAGCAACAGTGAAGGTACAGGAATAAGAGGTATTCTGATCTAGAAAGATTATTATTTTTTCTTTGATCTTGGTACCCAGTGGTCTCTGCTTGGGGAATCTAACACTGTAGAGCCTCTACAAACATTAATAAACCTGAAAAGATACATCTTCAGAAGTTCTGAGACTGCAGGCTGAAAAATAATTAAAAAACATACCGTTTCATTACTCAGTTATTGCATCTTTGTGTAGATACTTCATAGACTAAAGAAGCCAATGAAGGGTACTTTGACTAGAAAGGTTTTCAAAATTTCACTGGTTGGAATGGGGCTGGAATGATGTCTCCAGCAGACATTGTCATTTAAGGCTGGTTTGGCTTTCTGATCTTTATTTAAGTTTCTATAAAGGTTTTTGAAGGCCAAATATTAAATATTTGGCAAGTAAATTTCAGACAGGTGATAAATAAGAAAAGGTTAATAACAATGTAGTCTGGCTATTTACACGTTAGATTTAGCATTAAAATAATGTTGATCCACTCATAAAATTTTTATTTTTGAACCTTTCATATCCTTTAGAACAGATTACCCCTTTTGATTAGTTGCTCATTCTGCCAGGCATATTCATTCTTTTTCACTTATTGGCAAAGTTGGCTTCACTGTCTCTTTCTAAGATATCCTCAACACTTTTGTAACACTCATTTGGTGGTCATGAATTTCTTGAGGTGGTCCTTGCCATGATTTTTTTTTTTTTTTTTTTTTTTTTTTTTTTTTTTTTTTTTTTTTTTTTTTTTTTTTTTTTTTTTTTTTTTTTTTTTTTTTTTTTTTTTTTTTTTTTTTTTTTTTTTTTTTTTTTTTTTTTTTTTTTTTTTTTTTTTTTTTTTTTTTTTTTTTTTTTTTTTTTTTTTTTT
>PVKA01051642.1:0-12099 GCA_004027165.1 Ctenomys sociabilis | reverse complement strand
AAAAAAAAAAAAAAAAAAAAAAAAAAAAAAAAAAAAACAAAGCAGAGGATCAATGGAATACATTGGCAAATGCAGAAAACACTACTAACCTATTCAAATACATTATCTTTGACAGAGGGGCCAAACATGCTTACAGGAAGAAAACTAGCCTCTTTAACAGGTGGTGCTAGAAAAACTGGATTTCTTCATGCCCAAAACTAAAACTTTACCAAGGTCTATCATCATGCGCTGAGCTAAAGTCAAAATGGATTAAATATCTAAACATTAAAACAGAAAAACTAAATCATCTGGAAGAAACTCATTAGGAAGAACTCTTGAAAACATAGGGGTAGGCAGAATTCATGAATAAAAATCAAATAGCAAAGGTAACAACTGAAACCTCCTCTCATAGAGAAGTTTTTGCATGTCAAAATAAATTACCAACAAAGTGGAAAGAGAACCCACAAATTTGGATAAAAAAACCCTCAATTAATAAGCACTTAGAAAGAAGTCTGATCTTTAGAACTTATAAAGAACTAAAACACATTTGGGCCTCAAAATTCAAGACCCAGTCCAGATATGGGCATCTGAGCTGAACACGCATGCCTCAAAAGACTAAATTATACAAGCGAATAAATATATGAAAAAATGCTGCACATCACTAGCCATCCATGAAATGCAAATTAAAACAACACTGAAATACCAGCTCACCCCAGAAAAAATGGTTATCATAAAGAAATCAATGAAGGACAAATGTTGGAGAGACTGTGGGGAAAAAGGAAACCTTCTCCACTGCCGGTGTGAATATAGATGGTTACAAACGTTATGGGAATCAGTGTGGAGACTCCTTAGAAAACCAGGACTGGACATCCCTTTCAAACCAGTTATCCCCCTCTTGGAAATTTTCCCAGAGGAACTGAAAATATCATATCATAATGCTCTATGTACACCTATGTTTATAGCAGCACAATTTGGGATAGCCAAATCTTGAAAAAAATCAAAATGCTTGTCATCTGAGGAATGGATGAAAAAAGGTGATATTTTTATACAATGGAGAATTTTTCAGCTATAAAGAATGATAAAATCGAAGCTTTTATATTTAAGTGGATGCCACTTGAATATGTATTCCTAAGTGAAATAAACCAGCCCCACATTTATAAATATTGCATAGTCTCCTTTGTATAAGAACTCAAAAGAAGAAATTAAAACAGAAATGTATAACACAATTAAAAGGAAAGCAAGACCTTATGGATTAAGCAATGAAGAGAGGGCAAAGAGAAAAGCTAGGAAACATGACAGGGGCAAAACCATACATTTAAATGCACAACATGGTTAAAGCAATGATCCTGAGAATCTTCAGCAGGTTTTTCAGTCTAGCACTTAATTGGTAGGATTCTCACCCTGACTAATTATATATGGTGATACCTGTGAACTGTACAACTGCACTGATGGCAGCAATGTGTAATTCTAGGGCAATGTTTGGAATGCTTGTCCTTGTGGTCTTCCAAATATGTACTGCTCTTCATATAGTATCAATTACTGCTATACTGTCTCTCAAGTGAATGTTTGTTTGAAAAATGTGTAATAAATGAAAACAAGAGCCAATACAAGAAAATATCATAGACCATCCTGCTACAGTGCTGTATATGGTTAGATTTCTAAATTTCTGTGTAAAAAATATGTAATCGTTTTTTATTTTTTATTTTTTTTACAACTTTAATTTTTTTCTTCATATTCTTCAGGTATTTAATGTTTAACATATCTATACTTGATGGAGATTACCTGTTCCATGTTATGGCTAGGATGTTTGATATTCAGATATATAGTGAAGTTGAGCTCAACTGCCTGCATGATAGGATAATAATATCATTAAGCTTTACTCCTTCAAGGTTATCAACTTAAGTTTGAAGACCAAAAATTGTATTTTTGAATATTCCTTTCCTATGCATATCTTTTTGGTTGTTTCCCTTGCCTGGTTATTATTGAGGACTATACTGCACAAGTGTAAACAGTGATCACCTTGGTCTTGTTCCTGCTTCATTGTGATGGTGTTTCAAGTTTCTTCTACAGATCTTTCTTTCGTATTCACACCTCGTTTTCTCTCATTCCACTTGAAGTATTCATAGGTTTTATTGTTCTTGTCTTTTATGCACTTATTTTATTCAAGGATTTTTTTCTCTTAGAATTTTAAGAAAGAGGTCTTTCAACATAAGGAAAATTTTCTTCACCTGTGGAGGCCATCTCTCTCTTTTTGTGTCTTTATGTGTTTCTTTTCTTTTCATGAAGCATTTTCTCAAGCAGATAATGAAAGTATGATCTCTCTGGCCAGCCAAATAATGAAACAGATTAAAGTACCTGTAAACAGGTGCAAGGGCCAGGGTTTCAATCCCAGGGCCTGCCATGATGACCCTGCCTCTGGGACACTCTTATGTGGCACTTGAGACTGGGAGTGTTGGCATGCCCCTGTAATCCCAGGTCTTGGAAGGCTTGAAACATGCAGATCAGTATGAGTCTGATGTAGTAGTGGGACACTAAACATCCTATACATCCTTCCCTAAATATCATCTCTCTACTTTACACTATCATAATCCCTGTGTTAAAAATACTTCATCTACAGTTTGAGATATAAGTAAGTCATAGATTCACTGAGAATAGATTGAAAGAAGTTCATCATACCCATGTTAATATCAACACTGTTTTACTTGAATCATTGTGGAAGGAAACGTGAACATTTCAAGTATTATTCAAAAAATTTTGCAATTAGAGTTCTGTAATGTTAGTGTTTATGTACTATTTGCATTTCTCGTTTATAAACATAGTTTTATTATTTATATCATGACATAAAAATTAAACCTGAAAAGATGTGAAATATATACTAAATTATATATATTTAGCAATGAGACAGCTTCAAAACTGATTAACAGGACAGTTTCAACAATTAATACACTGTATATTATTATCTTCTTAGTGGTTATCCATAGTACAAGATACAGACAGGATATTCTGTCCAAACACTATTAGTAAACATCTTTCTTCTCATTGAATTAAGCGAAAGTAGTTACATATCTATTCTAAGTATTCTGTATATACAGATACAAAATGGTCCTTACTTTGTATCCCTTTTTTGTTTAGTCCTGTCAAAGATGGGTATTCCACTGGCATCTAAATATTACAGGTCTTTGAATTCAGCAAAAACAATCCAACACAGTCAAGCAGTCCACAATAGTAGTGGGTTTCCTGCAGAGCTGGCAATCTCAGAAGTTGTTGACTTGAGCCTTTCACAGTTCAGCATATAAATATAGCTTTACTTTTTATACCTCAGTTTTATAATTTTCTGCTGGATGGTTAAGACCAAGATAAAGCAAGACCTATATAACAAGAAATGTAACTTTTATATCTGATAAGTTCAGTCAAGTACCATCAGGCTTTATCTTGTAACCCTGTACCGCAGTTTGCAGATCCTTTGTCAGTGTCAGCCATGTGGATGAGTCACTGCCATTTCTTGACCAATTTGCTCTCTGTGAAAGCCTCAGAGAATGTTTTCTCTCCCTCTGGCTCTCTTTAGGCACATTCTATGTCATTTATCACATTCCTCTGTGGCCCCATAATGTCCTTGATCAGAAAATCTGGGACACAACTAAATTATGTGTAGTTACAGTATAGGCTCTCCTATATCCTGTGTCTTCACTCACCTTGAAAGGGTAGGGCCAGAATGTTGGCTATCTTTGCAGACCTTCTATTGCTCTCATTTTTGGTCTTCGAACTTTGGTTGTTAACCCCTAAGAAGGGAAGTTAATTATTACCCTACCATATATGCAGTTGGGTTTAACCTCACTATGTGTCTGTATATAAAACATCTTAAGCATAACATGGAACAGGTATTTTCCATCAGGTATTGATATGTTAAACTTTAATCTCCTACAGAATTTTTTAAAAATTTAAAAAATTACAAATTTTTAAAAAATATGAATAATTACATATTTTTACATGGAAATTTAGATATCTAACCATATACAGCATTGTAGGAACACAGTCCTGTGATACATACATACATATATATACATATATACAATATATGTATATATATTGCAATATAGTAAAATTATACAGATAATAATGCTTTGTAGTTTGGACTAATGTCACATTTCCTCTTCTGTGGTGGAAAATTTGTTGTTGAATGAGAAGAAAATAGTAATACTGCTGAGCACTGTTTTTAATTTTCTTGTTTGGGGAAATAGTGAGTTTTATGTCTTAGAATAAATGTCAGCTAAATTATACTCATGAAAATGATAAGGGTGCTGAAACAGTGAAGGCTAAGAGTATAAGAATGTTCTTAGGTCAATGTTCTTTGACTAAGGCAGTAGCCTTTCCTGTCCCTGATTACTACTAAGCAGCTTTACAGGTACCTTGGTTTATTTTAGGGAAATCTAAAGGGCCTTAATAATTCAGAAAACCAATGATGGAAATAATTAATAGGTTGACCTTGGAAAAATTGTGGAACAGAAAGAAGATATCGCTAATACTTTTTAGGTGTAAAGAAAACCAAAATAATTAGCATTCAAAGTTCATTTCAATGTTTTATTCACATGAAGGAATTTAAATAGATATTAGCAAAGTTTATGTAGTGGTAATGTGGCGAGTAGCCAGAGATACAGCTGCTGACAAATGGGAACAAATTCAGGGTTTTTATTTCATACATAAATGGTACCCCAACTGTGGCCAGTCAGATGTATTGACCTGAGGACAGGAAAACAACAATTTATGTAGAAGTTGGTCAAGTTCCTAAAAAGAGCTAGTACTTTCTAGAAAAGTAGAGAACAGAGGTTATCTAATTATATGGTGATATTTATTGTCACGGGGTCATTACAGCATTTGTCAGACACATTTATCAGAAACAGAAGTTGTTTGCAAATGGAAACGGCTTCACATATGATTTTTAGGATAAGAGTGAGTACACTGAAGATTTAAGAAATCTGGAGATGGAGTTTAAAAACTAAATGTAGGCCTCTTACCCCTACAAGAATATGATATAATGCTATAGTATGCAATTTGGACCTGGAAAAGAAAACTTTCAATGTTGATTTCTTTGCCCCTCAGATTCTCTAAGTATGACACATGTTCAGTTTGCCATTCTTCTTTCACACTTGATCGTGCCAAAGACCAGTGATGCCATTTAGGTTTCAATAGTGGTATTTCATACATGCTTTGTGGTGATAACCACAAATTCTGATTTTCTCACCTAAAATGTACTCATTTTGTGTACCAAATAGAAAATATTATCTTCCATCCTGATGACACATTCGTCCTTCTGCCTTAGCAAACTTTTCCACTAGATGGTTATTCATATACGGATGCTAGATTCATTTGTATTCCAATTAAAGAACTTTTATTGGATATCCAATCCTTCTACATTACATAGTTTTGCTGTGTCAGTAGTATGTAGAAAAAAGTGGAATAATAGCTTCATTACATCTTCTAGATCATCTTCATTAGAGGTAGTTAAAAAGAACTGGGATAGAATTCATATATCATGGTAAAGAGAGAAAAAAAAAACAGACAAATAAATACTTCAAACCATCTTGGAAGTTGCTGTAAGAGACCAGAAAAATAGGTGACAGGCACGACACAGAAAGAAAACCAAGTACACAAAAGCTAAGCCATCCCTGTGTCTAATATGGGCAAAACAAACATAGAGTTGGGTGTGTGATTAGAGTAATTAAGTAATTAAGTTTTTGGCAGTATATACTCACATCCATACCGAATACATAAGTTTTGACACTAGTTTCATTATATTATACAGTCTATAGTTACTATATTTATGACATTATTATAAAGTACAATAGACTTCCATGCATGACCTTCCTGATTCTAAGCTAACCATGAATAAGGTAGCCACTTGCCAATCAGCTGCCTACCTCAAAGATAAGCCGCTAAAGTAGGTCAAGGAGAAATATACAAGTAGACACAAGAAGATGAAAACTAATGTTAGGCAGAAACGCCCAGAATTCAATTTAATTATAGGAAATTCTGGGTGTTTGAGGGTCTCCACCCAGCAAAACCATGCAGGAACACTGTTGTAATAATTCCTCCATTTCTTTGGAGGCCCATCTTTCTTCTCAGGTTTGCTGCCTACCTTTTTTCCCTGCTTTTTGTGTCTTTAGAATTGAATTGTCTTCCATTTCTGAGTGTATGTTCCTCTAATTTTAAATTTATGTTACAGTGCAGCTTTTTCTTTTTGGGAAAGAACAAAAGGGTTGCTCATTCCTAGGACTCAATATTTTTGTGGTATAAGTATCTAGATTTTAATAAATTGATATGGACCTCACTCTGTCCAGATTATACAATTTATACGTCTAAGTTCCCATGTACATAAAATTACACATAACTGCATATATGCATGTATATACTGGCATTATTTCTGGCTTATAATATCTAATAATTTTTTTTCGATGGAAGGTGAAGTTTGCGGGAGGATCTTACTGTATTTCAGACTAGCATTGAAATCATTGTGAACTTCATGCCTCAGTCTGTTGAATGCTGGGTTAAGCACATGTTTCACCTCGCAATTTTAGACTTCAAAATGTGAAACATCTATAATTTAAGTTTAAGATTTTAGAGAACTGTAATGTTTGGGGACAGGGTAGATTCCTCATTAATGTCCACATTCACAGTATCCAGTAGAATAGCTTCATTTTACTATTGGGAGCTCTCTGTTACTCTTAGTGGAAATACAAAACTCCATTGTGTCTGCTCCCAAAAAAAGCATACAGTTATGTGAATGGGTGACGTCTGTGCTCAGTGCAAAGTTATATAAACAATATTTTGTGGAGAGTGATTATTGAAACTTCTGAAGTTAATCAGTACACAAAGTGCCTGTTTTGTTATAATCAGTCTTGTGTTATTTCTTTTTCTTTGAACCCCAATACGATAAAGAATCTCTATTATCTCTTTTCATTATTTATATCTTTTTTTCCATAGTTATTTTGAAAAACACATAGCAATGAGACAGGTTCAAATCAAATTATTAGGACAGTTTCAATAATTAATACATTGCATATTGTTTTCTTAGTAGTAATTTTTTGTACAAGATGCAGACATGATGTTCTATTTACAAACACTATTAGAACAGTGTTCTATTCATTGAATTAAGAGAATGAAACTATGTATCTATCAACTATTTTGAATACACAGGTACAAAAGGATCATTCATTTGTATACCCTATTTTGTTTGTTTTTGTCGTTTAAATACTGTAAGTATGTGAATTCAGCAAAATATTCCCAAATAGTCCATAATAGTATCAGGCATTCTGTATGTCTGGCAATGTCAGAAGTTGTAGACTTGAGTCTTTTACAACTCAGCATGATAATATGGCTTTACTTCTTATACTTTGTTTTTATACTTTTCTGCTGGATGGTTAAGACCAAGATAAAGCAAAATCTATGTAAGAAGAATTGTAGCTTTTGAGTCTAATTAATGTCTGTCAAATCCCCTCAGGAGTTATCCTGGACCTTGTACCACAGTTTCTGGATCCTTTGTCCATGTCAGCCATGTGGATGAGTCACAGTCATTGCTTGACCAATTTTCTCTCTGTGAAAGCCTGAGAGAATGTTTTCTCTCCATGTGACTCTCCTTAAACACAGTCCACATAATCTATCACTTTTCTTTTTGGCCCAATAATCTCCGTGATCAGAAAATTTGGGAGACAACTGAGTTGCATGATTTTACAGTACAGGTTTTCATACATCCTGAGCCTTATTTGATCTTGAAAGGCAAGGGCCAAAATGTTTACTGTCCTTGCAGCCCTTCTTTTTCTCTAGTTTTTGGTCTGTAAACTTGGGTAGTTAACATTCCAGAGAGAAGTTTATTGTTATTACCATACAACCTAGGTAGTTGAGTTTATCCTCACTACCTGTCTGAATATCAAACATTTTAGGCTTAATGTGGAGCAGGTATTTTTCATCAACTTTTGATATGTTACACTTTAAGTCCCTACAAAATATAATGTAAACAATTTTAAAAATTAAAATACATGTTAAAAATAGGAATAAACAATTATATATGTTTATACATAAGTTTAGAAGTCTAACCATATATAGCATTGTAGCAGGATAGTCCTGTAACACTCCTTTTCTTGTCTCCTGCCTTCATTCACCACCCCCTCCTTTTTAAGAAAAAAAAAATCTACCTGAAAGACAGCATGGTAGCAACCGGTGTAGCATGAGAAGCAGCATGTTTTCAGAAGGCCAGAATGACAGCTCCAAGCGTGAATCTACCATTATGAATTGCCTTCTTCAGTGCAGTTGCACAGTTCACAGGATCAGCATATATAGTTAGTCAGGGTCTGAATCCTTCCAAAATAACTGCTAGATTCAAAAATCTGATGAAGATTCTCAGGATCATTGCCTTCCATCTTGTACATATAAGTGTATGGCTTTGTCTCTGTCATGTTTCTCAGCTCTTCTTCTTGTTCTTTCTTCATTGTCTATTCCTCAAATTCTTGCTTTCATTTTAATTGTGTTATACCTTTCTATTTATAATTCATCTTTTGAGTTCTTATACTAGGAAGCCTATGTGATATTTACACATGTGTGCTTGATTTATTTCACTTGAGTATATTTTCAAGTGGCATTCTGATGATCATATGGTTTTTAGTTTTTGCTCTGCTGATATAGTGTATCACATTTATAGATTTTCAAATACTGAACCATCGTTGCATCCCTGGAGTGAATTTTTCGTGGTCATGGTGTATGTATTCTATTTGCTAGGATTTTATTGAGAATTTTTGCATCTATGTTCGTGAAGGAGATTAGAGTGTAGTTCTCTTTTTTGGTTGGGTCTATCCTTGGTTTTGATATCAGTGTATTACTTGCCTTCAGGAAGGAATATGGGAGCACTGCTTCCTTTTTATTTTGTTGAAGAGTATGAGGAATATAAGGCATATATCTTCTGTCAATTTCTTGTAGAATTAAGCTGTGAATCCATCAAGACCTGGACTTTTATTTGTCCATAGGGTTTTTATTACATCTCATATTTCATTGGCTATTGTTGGACTATTGAAAGTGGTTATATCTTGTTGATTCAGTTTTGGCAATTTGTACCTTTCTAGGAATCTGTCTATTTCGTGTGTGTCTTCTCTTCAGTGAGAGTGAAGATTCTCAAAGTACCTATTGATAATCTTTTGAATTTCCACTGGAGCTGTGGTAATTATACCCTTTTCATTCCTTATTACTTGTATTTGAAGTTTTTCTTTCTTCTTTTTGATGAGGTTAGCTTGGGGCTTATCCACTTTATTTAATCCAAAGAACCAGCTTCTTTATTCATTAATTCTTTGAACTGTTTTATTCATCTCGATTGAGTTCATTTCTCTTCTAATTTTACAATGTCTTCCCATCTTTGAGGTCTGGGCTTGGGTTGCTCTGCCTTTCATAGTAGTTGGAGGTGTAGCATTAAGGTGATTATTTGCTCCAATTCTGTTTTCCTAATGTGTGAATTCATAGCTATCAATTTCCTTCTGAGAACTACTTTCATCACATCCCATAAATTCCGATAAGTTGTGTTTGAATTTTCATTAAATTGTAGATATTATTGAATTTCTTATTTCATCTGTGACCAATTGATTTCTGAGTAGGATATTGTTTAATTTCCATGTATTTAAGGGAATTTTCTGGTTTCCTTTGTAATTTATTTCCATTTTATTGCACTGTGGTCATATGATATGCATGGGATAATTTCTGTTTTCTTACATATACTTAAGCATGACCTATGGACCATTATGTGGTTTATTTTATAGAATGCCCCATGTGCAGCTGAAAAAATGTGTATTCAGCTGTTTTTGGGGGGAATACTCTGTATATGTCCACTAAATCCATTTGTTTCAAGCTGTTCAGTTCTGCTACTTCTTTGTTAATTTTTTTGTCTGGTTGACCTATCTGATATAAAGCAGTGTTAAGATCTCCTGTTAAGACTGTAGTATTGGAATTAGATTTTTCATGTCCATTAAGATTCATTTTATATAGTTTGGTGTTTCCATATTTGGTGCTTACATACTTATGAATGTTACCTCTTCCTCTTGAATTTTTCCCCTAACCAGTATATAGTGGCCTTCTTTATTTCACTTGATTGCTCTTGGCTTGAAGTTGAGAGTATTTGAAAAAATGATTGCTACCCCTGCTTTTTTCTGATGTGCTGGTGCACGTAGTATTGTTTTCCATCCTTTGACTTTGAGTGTATGAATTTCTTTATGAGGTAAGTGTGTTTCTTGTATATGCATATTGTTGAATTTTGTTTCCTAATCCACTGTGCCAGTCTATTTCTCTTAACTGGTGAATTGAATCCATTTACCATGATGTTTATCATTGAGATTCATTGACTTGTTTTTGACATGTTATTTACTTGCTGTTTACTCCTTTTTGTCCTTTGTTGAATTGTTTGCCCTATTTCCTATATTCCTTTTGTTCTAGTTCATCCAGTTCTGATTATTTTGGTCCTTTTCTAGAACATCTTTTATTGTTTTCATTTTTTATTTATTTATTTTTTTTTTTTGGTGGAAACTGGGATTGAACTCAGGCATTTGCACTTGCTAGGGAAGTGCTTATTCTACTGAGCTCTCTTCTCAGTACTAGAACATCTTTTAGTAATCTTTTAAGGGTTGAGTTTGTCATCATGACATTCTTTAGTTGTTCTTTGTCATGAAAATATTTCACTTCTCCATCACACTTGAAAGTGAGTTTTTCAGGATATAGTAATATGGACTGTAATTTGTTTTCATAGAGGACTTGGAATATTATGCTTTATGTTCTTCCTGCATTCATGGTTGTTGAAGAGAAGTCCCTATAATTCCTATGGGTTTTTATTTGAATGTGATCTTCTTCTTTTCTCTAGCAGCTTTCAGTATATTCTTTTTGTGCTGGATTTCTGGGATTTTGACTATTATAGGTATTGGAGTGTTTTTAGTTGGGTTCAGGTTACTTGGCATTCTGTATGCTTCAGTTATCTGTATGTCAGATTGTTTCTTCATACTTGAGAAGTTTTGTCCTATTACTTTTGCCCATATTTTCTAAATGTCTTTTGTATTGACTCCTTCTTTCTCATTGATACATATTAGTCTCACACTCTTCATTGTTGCATCCTCTTGCAAGTGATGAATTATTCTTTCCTGCATCCTAGTTGTTTTTAAGAGATCTTTTCTTTCCTTTTAACCAGCTGCACCAACTCTGTCTTCAGTTTCATTCAAAAATTTTGCAAGCTTGTGATTGAGATTTTAAGTTCCTCTGTATCTCATTGACTCTGCTTCATGCCATATACTTCTTTCTTGTATTGCTCATTGAAGGTATACGCCATTTTACTTATCTCCTGTATTTTTTATGAATGCCTTCTTTAGAAGCAGTTATTAATTTTTTTTACTGTAGAGTTTTTCAGATTGAGTTTCCTCCGTGTTTCTGTATTTGATTCTTTACTTCAGATGCTATGAATTTAGAGTTTTCTTTTTTTATTTGAAAATGAATTGTGCTCTGATTTTTTCTACACCATTTTGCTGTTGTTTATTTACTTCTGAGGAATTAATTTATATATTTCAGCTGAGCTAGTGTCCTCTGCACTTGTTCTGGGTTGGCATTGGGCTTCCTCCATATGTTTCTGCATTTGATTCTTTAGTTCAGATGCTATTAATTCAGAGATTTCTTTTTTTATTTCTGATCTGAGTTCCTCCATACATTTCTGCAGTTGCTTCTTTATTTCAGACTCTATTGATTCATTGAATCAGCTGTGTGATTCCCAATTTGTTCTTTGCTAGTGTTCTCTGCACTTTTTACATGTGGGCTTGGTCTCTGAGATTCCATTTTGCTCCTTTTTGTTGTCATTTTGAATAGTACTGTTTTATGACCTTTATTGTAGAAGTTTGGGGTAGTTATAACCTTAGCTACTTAGGTTGTTAACCATCCAGAAGAAAAGCTGATTAGTATCCTGCAGCTTATGCCATTCACTTTGCCTTATCTGACTCAATTGATTTTACTTGTTATACATTTCCTTTTGTATTTCTGCTTTTCGCTTGTTATACTAGGGAGACTATACGATATTTACACATGTGTGTCTGGTTTATTTCACTTATGAGTATATGTTCA
>PVKA01051641.1:0-12066 GCA_004027165.1 Ctenomys sociabilis | reverse complement strand
ATTATGGAGCCACAGAGGAAAGAGATTGAAGTTCTAAAGTGTGCCTGGGGAGAGTCACATGAAGAGAAAACTTTCTCTCAAGCTCTCACAGAGAGCAATCTGGTCAAGCATTGGCCGTGACTCATCCACATGGATGACACAGACAAAGGAACTACAGAATAATGTACAGGACTACAAGATAAACCCTGAGAAGACTTCACTGACCACATAAGAAATATAAACTTCTTGTGTTGGTATATAAGTCTTCATCTACCTAGGTCTTAGCCATCCAGCAGAAAAGTAAAAAATGAAGTATACATCGTGAGGCCATAATATTAAGCTGAGCTGTAAATGGCTATGGTCGACAATTTCTTTGAATAACTCACTATGGTTGTAGAATGCTGGACTGTGTTGGATTCTGGTGTCGAGTTCAAGTACCTAAATTAGTTGAATGACAATGGAGTGCTCACTTTTGACAGGTGTAGACAAAGGAAGGGGTGTAGAAAGAAAAAATCATGATGTGTTTGTATAGACAGTGCAGTTGGCATAGATAACGCTGTGCTTCTACATAATTCTATGAGAGGCAAGATCTGCACTAATGGTGGTTGGACAGGATATTATGTCAGCTTCTAGTCCTATGGTCATCCACTAGGAAAATCATTATTGAATTTTTGAATAATTCAGGTATAAAAAATAAGATAAGTAAGCAGCTACACTCTTAATTCAGTGATAAGAGATATTTGCTAAAATAATATCTGTAAATATAATATCATGTATGCACCTTGTACAATACCAAAACGTTATGGAAACAGTTTGCAATGTATTAATTTATCGAATCTGTATGGTTAAGGTGTCTTGAAACTGTCTGATTGACATTTGTACTTCAATAAAATTAAAAAAAATAAAAAATAAAAAAAAATAAAAATTAAAAAAAAATAACAAAGGAAGTAAAACATCTCTACATTGAAAACTTTAGCATTCTTGAGGATGGGGAAACAGCTCAACAGCTAAAGCATTTACACAACAAGTGCAAAGTGCTGAGTTTGACCATGAGTACCAAAAAACAAAATAACAGCAACAAAAAAGAAAAAGGAAAGCTATAGTACTCTAAAAAAAAGATTGGAGATATTAAAATCTTGTATGCTGTATTTTTGTTTAACTTCACTACAAATTCTGATTCCTCAATTAACATAAATGTTTTAAAGTGCCTCGTCACTGTTTTCCATGAAAATCTTCACACACAAGACAAGTGCCTTTACAATTTTCCTTGAAGAAACTCAGTTTCTTGGTATTCTACCAGTCAGCACTGACAAAAATGTCCTTTATGATGAGAAAACATCTGCCTTCCAAGAGTCAGCAAGTTAGACGAAAAGACAAGGTCAGTGACGTGATTCCCTGGAATAGTAACAGGGAGTCGAATCTTTTTAAAGCAAACGAATGCAGTATTTGATCAGTTCACTGTATGAGTCTTATGGAAAATGGTTGACATGGAAAGAGTCTAGTGGCAACTCTACCTGCTCTTTTTTTTTTTTTTTAAATCCATTTCCATTCTAAGCTGCTTGACTCTATTGACCAAAGAGACTTTAACATTCACACAAAACTGGCACAATGGAATCTGACATTTGTTAGACACACAACAGGATGAACAATAGCAGAGAGTACTTTTGGGGAGAAAAATAATCACCAAAACAGGAAAGCATTACAGAGTAAGTTATAATATGACTTTGCTTTCAGAGATTCATGAACCCATAGGAAGAAGTTTAGTAGCTTTGTATCTTCTTTACCTGTTATAAATCTTTTATTCTTTACCATGTTATTGCTTTTATTTTATATTTTAGAGCACAGATAAAAAATTGACATATTCTGAGCATACATGATGGACCTGGTCCATAAAAGTAGAAAGGTAGGCATGAGTCTCTCCTACCTTTAAAGGCTGCAGCAATTTGGCATAAGCAGGGATGAATTCTTTCAATTATTTTAGCAAGGGGCAGCCAACCTGTGACTCTCAAATTTAGGTGCCAAAATTCTTTTGTTTTTCTTATTAATGAGATCATAACCACAAAATAAATTAAATTTTCTAATAACTGGAGAAAAAATGATTAGACAAAATTATTTGGCCACATCAGCAGTGAAGTTAAACTGCTTATGAGAACAGATAAAAATATGAAATGAAATACTATTCCAAGTATTTGTGATTCAAGTCTATTTTGTGAACAATAGTGAAATAGAGCAATAACAAAATAAAAAAAGAGAATGCCATTATTTTGGACTGCATAATATATTAGCTGAATTGGCAATGAAGATGGCCTGCGTAACAAATCGTAGAGAGTGGGTCAGGTCAAGTACAAGTAAGACTCCAAAACATGGACAGATGATAGTTCTGAAGGGAAAGCATTATTGAAGACTAGGCCTCAGAGACATAATATCACTAATAGAATTTGCAGAAGAGAAAAAGAAGTAAAAAAAGATATCATAATTGAATGAATTATGTAAAATGATTTCTCTGACAGGCAAGAAGAAAGCATCAAAATTGAAGAATGGAAGAAGCTTGAGTTCTAAATTACACATCTAATATATTTTAGTAAAATTCCTAATATCCCAAGAGTTTTATATATGTATGTATTTGTAATATATATATATGTGTGTATATAAATTTTTAGTTTTTAAATGTTTATTGAAAAATAACTGTACTTCAACTTCATGATAACAAATGAAAACAAAACACATCAGTTACAAGAGTATCAGAGTAAAAAGAAAAGGTTATGGAAGTATAAAGTATTGACAGGGGCTGGGGAGATGGCTCAGTGGAATAAGCACTTCCCTGGCAAGCCTGAGTTCAATCCCCGGTTCTGTGAAATAAGTAAATAAATAAATAATAAAGTAGTGATAAATCTCAGCATAAAATTTGTGAGATTTATGTACAAACAACTTGAAAATATTACCCAGAAATTTAAAATTTCAAAACAACATTTTCAGGTGAAGCACATGAAGATGAAAATTGTCTATGAATATAGAAAATTTTTGAAATCATTGAAATAATTTTGAAAATGAAAAAAAATTTTGGAAGGTTAACACAACAGTACTTCCAGAATTAGTATTCATTTATAATATTTTATTTGTTCTTAAAACTCACAGTAGAGAAACAACATTGCTTGCATATATGAATCTGATTTATTTTACTCATTAGTGTGGACTCCAGTTGCATCCACTTACCTATAAAAGTCACCAGTTTATCTTTTTAATTGGTGAATAATACCATACTGTATTAAAAAATCTTTTTTAGGGGGCCTGCCAGATAACTCAGCGAAGTAAAATGCCTGCTTAGGAGAGGCAGTGGCCGGGGTTTGATCCCCTGAGTGTGGTGCCAGCCCCGGCTCCTGGGGTGTGCTAGACAGTGACTGAGACTTGGAGAGGTGGCACTGTAAACAGGAGGATCACTATGAATACCCTGCACTAAAATTTAAAAGAAAAAAAAAAAAACACTGTTTTATTCATTCTTTAGTTGATGGCATTTGCCTTGTTTCCAAGATTTTGCTGTTACAAATTGCCTTGCTATAAGCCTGAGTTCACATATATCACTGGTATGATGTTTTTAATTCTTTAGGGAAAATACCCAAAATAGGAATTACTAGGTCACAGGGGACGCATAATAGTAGTTTTGTAAGAAGTAGTCACATTGCTTTCTTCAGTGGGGGTCTCAGTCTACACCTCCACCAACAGTGGAAAACCGTGTCTTTCCCACAGCCCTGCCACCATTTGTCCGTGGTTGATCTCCTCACAGTAGTCGTTCTTTTCATGGTGAGATGGAATTACAGCATTTTCGAAATTTTTCATTTAAAATTTGATAGTAATCCTGTCTGAGGAAAACTGACAAACGTTTTTTCCAAGACTGTAGGCAGTTCCTTGGTTCTGCTAATGACCTCTTTAGCGGTGCAAAGGCTGTGGAACAAGCTGAAATCCCAGTTGGTGACTTTTTGCCGTAGTTCTTGTACAGTCAAGGATTTATTCCTAAACCTTTGCCTATGCTTATCTTCTTACAAATAATCACAATAAAACAACAAATGGCTTTCTACTTGCACAGAAAGCTAACCTATTCATGAAAGAGGTAACATCAACTCCTCTTTATTGGTTTACTCTGGCTATAATAAAGTCACATTCATCTACACAACTAGTACCTCATGTCTGTCATTTTAATGTGATTACAGACTTTCTTATTTGGGGAGAAAATTAAATATTAAAATTTAGAAAGTAAAACAAAGTGATTTGAATACAATGCATAATTATATAATTGCTATATATATATATATATATATATATATATATATATATGAAGGATAGAAGATAGGTAGATAAGTAGATAGATAGATAGATAGATAGATAGATAGATAGATAGATAGATAGATAGATAGATTTCCATTATTACTCTATGAGATAGTGTTTTATAAAGAAAGTATATTCCATTACATGTTAATTAAAAATTAGTAAATTATATCCCCAATTGCCAGATTCCTGAGGGTAATAATGGAAAGATAGCAGTACTCATCTGAAAATTTTTCCTTTAAATTTGGAGCAAGATAAAAGCATACATGAAAACAATGTACATCATGTCATTATTTGTGTTACCAAGATATTCAGTTGTTGTCGACTATAGCTTTTAAGTGAACGAGAAAAGTGCACAGAATATTTAGTGGAGGGAATGAACTCTTACAAAGATCAGACTATGAATGAAACTGAAAGTAAAAGCTAATGTATCTTGTATTATCTTTATTTTCATTACAATTCCTTTAGCTGTCATCTTTAGAGAAAACAAGAGTGCCAATTAGATATTCAAAATTTATGGCATTGTTACTATCATGAGATGCCAAGTAGCCAAGGCCAAACACACTGTTCTAAAACTCAGAGATGTAGACGCTGTTCTTTCCTTTGCCAGTTTACCAAGTGACCATGGATGGGCAATGCATGTGAAGCTGTTTCTTTAAATGTTAAATGATAGGTTTGGACCACAGAAAAATTATACTTCTTTTTAGTCTTAAAATAATTATGGTTATAGCCTCATAGCTAAGTAGAGACAAGATGCAGCCTTTAATTATTGGTGGCATTAGTAGCACTTGAGCCATTTGGAAGTTCTTTATCTTTGACTGTACCTATATTAGAAGGATAGCCTGTCACTTAAACTAAAACTCAACAAAATATTTGTCATAATTGCTATTGAAGTGAATTTCCAAATTTGATAAAAACCCTTATTCATTATTCTATTACTAACAAACTAAATTTCTTTTTCTAAGTAGTAGCAAAGAAGCTGACATAGAAGGAGAAAGATATCTCATAAGCTTTTTCCCACATATTGTCTTGAGGATAGGATCATAAATGTAGGCAGATGAGTGAAGTAACTCATTCATACACTTCTTAAATTTGAATTATAATAAAGTGTATTTAATGTGTTAAACTGATTTACAACCTTTATTATAATTAAACTACAAGTAATTAAAAGACGACCACATTCTAACATTCTCTATTTGGAAAACTCCACATCATGAAGTATATATATTTTATCAGAATGGAAAAAGTCAGTCAGAAACTCAGGATAGTCAACAGGATCTTGTCATGATGAGCTGTAGAACTTCCACCTGGGTCAGTCCTCTTCTTACAGATGCATAAAGGCAGCAGTATCTTTAAGGCTCACTTCAAGAGCTACATAACTCCTGAGGTGTGCTAGAAGTATAGATGTACTGCAGGATGACATTTTACATTGCGCTATAGAATTCTTTATAATGCCTGGCCAGCCAAAAAATTCAGCAGATTAAAGCAGCTGCAAGCAGGCTCAGGGACTGGGATTTGATCCTCAGGCCTGCTGTGCTAGCCATGTCCCTGGGGAGTGCTGAGAAGGCAACTGAGACTGGACATGGTGGTGTGCACCTGTAATCCCAGCTATTGGGAGACTGTAAACACGTGGACCACTATGCGTCCCATCTAGTAGTGACACACTGAACACACTGTAGACCTTTCCCTAAAATTAAAAAAAAGGAATTATTTATTGTATAGAGTGATGGAACTGACCAGAAATAATAGAATAATGGCACAAGAATTAAGAGAAATCAATTTTAAACATTTATTTTTTTCTCATAGCATAGTTTCACAAGTGTTTTGTTGCTGTCTTCATTATTTTTCTGTCATTGATGAGACAAAATAATTGGCACCCAAAATTAAAGGGGAAAAAGTTTATTTAGCTCATGCTTTGCTTCAGTCCATAGTTGGCCAGCTCTGAAGCAGGGTGGTGCATGGCAGAGATGTATCATAGAATAGCTCACGGCACCCATAGAGGGCAAAGCAACAAGGGAGCTATGTCAACAGCATGTCTCTGCCTCTTTAATGTTCTATTTAGGCTATTGGGATTAGGGTATTGCTAGACCATTCAGGGTACAGGTTTAGTAATCACCCACCTTTAATCACACCATTGCACCATAAATCAATCACACATTCTAGTTCCAGCCACCTCTGCAAAAGCACATCTATGACTTCATGTGATTTTGAGGGAATATCAAGACTCAAACCATAGCAGTGACAAACCAGATATTCATTTAAAAAAAAATGAAGCTTAGCGGTACTTATAACCTGGACCTACTGTATTACAATTTCATTTGTGTTTCTTTAGTTGCATAATATCTCACTTCTGTTTCAAGTACCTTTGGTATGTTTTTCAAATATTAAAAACATCTATTTTATTTTATAGATGGGAATAACAAAAGTGTTTCTCATCCTATGTATGCTCACAGTGAAGTGTTGAAGAACACTGTAACATTTATTGAATAAAAACTTTGATTTAAAAAAATCCATTTATTGTACTTTGATAAAAATTATTCAATGATGTCAACGCTCCATGTATAAATCCTTATGTTCACATTCATTTGCTTTCCTCTTTTTGAGAAGGTTACATAAACAAGTTGAGAGTTATATACCATGTTACAAGTGAGGACCTAGTGTAATGTAGATGTTCTTTTCATCCAAGAAATGTTAAAAAACAGCTTTTATAAAGAGTGTACACTGTCATATTACACCAAATACCACGTGTGTACTACTTAGTTTATACTGTATGACATCCTAGGAGGTAAATGTCATTGTAACTGCAAACTTATAGATTACATATAAAAATGTCATAAACATTGGTGCATATATATCGCTGTGGTATGGTGTTTTCCGTTCTTCTGGAAGAATAGCCAGGAGGAGCATAGCTGGCTTGAGTGGGACCTCCAAGCTTAGATTTCTAAGGAATCTCCACACTGACTTCCGTAGTGGTTGTGCCAGTCTGCACACCCAGCAACAGTACAGAAAGGCCCTTTTTTTCTCTACAGCCCCTCCAACATTTGTTATTGGCCAAGATCTTGGTGACAGTTATTCTTTTTGGGGTGATATGAATTCTCAATGTTGTTTTAATTTGCATTTCTCCAACAGCCAAAGATGCTAAACATTTTTTCATATATTTACTTGCCGTTTGTATTTCTTCCTCTGAGAAGTGTATATGCATCTCAAGTGCCCAATTTTGGATTGGGTCTTTGAATTTGGGGGCTTGATTTTTGAAATTCTTTCTATGTTCTAGAAAGAAGTCCTTTCTTTGATGGACAGTTGGCTATGATTTTTCCCAGTTTGTTGGTCTTCTTTTTACTCAGTTGGAGTTTGCTTTGAAAAGCAGAAACTTTTCAAAGTGATGAGACCCCAGTTGTTGATTCTTTGAAGTATTTCTTATGCAGTTTGGTTTTTGTTCATGAACTCTTTACCTACCCCTATATATTTAAGATTCCTACCTACATTTTCCTCTAGAAGATTTAGTGTTTCTATTGTAATATTTAAATCTTTGATTCATTTTGACTGTACTTTGTGCATGGTAATAAGCATGGGTCTAGTGTCTTTGGCATGTGAAAAGCCAGTTTTTCCAGCACCATTTATTAAAGAAGCTATCTTTCCTCCAATGAACATGCTTGTCCCTTTACCAGTGCAATTTGTTGTAGGCAAATTCTGGAACAGCCCAGGTGCCTATCAACTAAAGAATGGATAAGGAAGATGTGGTATTTTTGCACAATGGCATATTATTCAGGTATAAAACAGGATAAATTTGAGTCTTTCGTCAGTAAATGGATGCAATTAGAGACCATACTCTTATGTGAAATAAAACAGATTCAAGTACAAACATCATATTGTCTCCTTAGTGTGAGAACCTGAAAAAGAAAAATGAAATCTGAAGGGTACGATAGACACTGATAAAAGAGAATGAACTTATTCAAAAGGAAGGAGTCACTGAGTTGAGGAGAAGGAAAGTAGATGGAGTGGGGGAAAGAGATTTATCTATATATATAAGCAGGATGCTTTCCATCACTATGTACTGTGCATTTCCACTTGTTTATGGAAAGAGGCAGTTAATGCTTTAATTTATTTTGTCTCCTTTTTTCTATTGTTTGTACTTTTCTTAGTTCCTTATGCATTTCTTTTTTTTCTTTCTTCTTCCACTTTTACATGCATATAACTGGTAATGCAAACAACTGGTTGGAAGACCACATTATGTATTATAATAAGTACTATGAAATTAATATTACTTTGTTAAGTGAAAATCTGTATCACTTGTAATTTTTTCTGTTTTCATGTAAATGTACTGTCTTTAAAAAATAAAAAGGAAAATGTCAGGAAAAACACCATGTTGCTGGATGTGACACTGCGCACATCGCCTAGCCCAGTGTCTGGGTGATTAGCCACCACGGAACACATTCTCTTTATTTTCAGCATATGTGGGAGCAAAGAGGAGCTACTTGCATTAAATGGAGTTCAAAGTAATTATATAGATGCTCATTATGGGGCCATAAATCATATTCTTGTGGGAAATTCCTTATTGTCCAATGCTAAGCAAACAGATGTGCATGGCCAATACAGTATATACAAAAATTTTCCTCTGCAACTGTTTCTCTAGCTTAGCTTTGTGCCTCAATTCTTACAAAAGTGCCTGATCTATGACGTGATAAGTGCTATCTCTAGATCTATTCTGTAAATTCATATTTTAATTATGCCAATGCAACAGGAGTTTTAATCAGACTTCTTCACCAAAGAACTCCCTTGTATTTCTGAACTTGCTTAAGTTGATACTTTTGGTACATCTCTCTTTAATTCAATGGCTATAAACTGAATTAACTTCACTCTTTAAACTTGGTAAGAAGGAAGAGAATTATTAGATTATTAACAAGATTTTTCATAAATTCAATTTGTCCATCTTTTGATCTTTTTAACAAAACTTTCATGTTTCATTTGAGAAGAGAAAAAAGTGCCGTAGGCCATATGGGTTCCTTCTTCAGACTAACATATACTTTTCTAAAATAGCAAATGTAACTAAGAAGTTTGTTTGAGTGCTATAAAAAGTGAGTTAATTGCCAGTAAACTTTTCTTTTTATAGATGTCTGTATGCTTAAATGTTAATTTAAAAGTAGATACTGATTTACTTAAGAAAACCATATTTGCTATATTAAGGGTGATGACTTGGCAGTTTTAAAGCACTCAGAAACCCCACCCATTACTTTCTGAAAGTTCACACTACTATGTGGATTGTTAGTGCTGAACACTTGCTTTCTGACTACAGCTCTCTCTTTAGTAATGTTTGCATACTGCCCCAGATTAGCAGACCTCATGTCCTTGTGAGGGGTTGAATCTTCTCCTATACTAGAGTATTATGAGTTCTTTCACAATATAAATTTTGTTCTCTTAACTATCTCAGAAGTTTCAACAGAAGCCGCTTTTAAAAGAAGTTGAAGTATAGAAGTCACCATTTTATTATATATATATTTTTTAATTTTTTTTATTTTTTTTTTATTTTGCAGAACTAGGAATTGAACTCAGGCCCTTGTATTTGCCAGGGAAGCACTTATTCCACCGAGCCATCTCCCTGGCCCCGAAGTCAACATTTTATATAGAAGTTTAACAAGTATATTTCCAACAGTGTTACAAAGCAGAAAGCTGTTCTCGAAGTATAAAAAAATTACAAATGTGAGTTGATTAAGCTTTCTGGAGAGACAAAGTATGGTAAAGTAGTTTATAAAATGCACAGTCCTATTAGTTATATTTAAAACACTTGAAAAGTGATACTTTTATTATATAGCATTTATTGTCTGCCTGCCAGCGATTTAATTGTTTTAAAATGTAAATTTTGATACTCTATTGAGAAATGAAGGCAATACAAAATTTGATTCTTAGGCTTTGGAAGAAACACAGACAACAGAAGAAGCTTCTAATAAGATATTCAGGATGAGGAATAGTTGTTTTTGAAACTTAATTTTACCTACTTCTATATTTTTTACGTTTGTAATAAAATGCAAAATAAGTACTGGAAAGTAAGTTGAAGAATTATTTCTAAACCTAAATATAGTCTTTCACTTTATTATTCAAAACTTTTCTTCTTGCATAAATTTATGTCCAATGTATTCATAAAATCATCAAGAATATTGATTTAAGATGATATACCAAATATCTCATACCAAAAATGAGACTTTGTCCTTTGGTTTCTGTCATTGTGTGTGTGTGTTATGACATTATATGCATATATATATATATATATATATATACACATATATATATTAGCATGTATATATATAAAATAATGTAAATTATTTAACATGTTATATTTTCCAATATTTAAAAGTCTTTATAGAGTGTATATAATGAGCTCATTTCTCCTGATGAAGATATAAGTCCAGAGATTCTGAATGTTTTTCTAGAAAAATGAAAGAGAAGGCAGAAACCATAAATTAAGGTATTAAGCTACATTATGACCTTTGGATCCTGACACACCAAGCATCTTTCAGGCACTTGCCATACTCCTTGAGTCTATGGTGCCTATTTCTAGCCAGCTGTGCCTAACAATAAACACAGAGACATATACAATAGTTACAGCTAAGACAAGCATTCAATAGGGTAGCATCGCCAACAGTAGCTGGAGATAACAGCTACTTTGAGCTGGTGCTCCACAAAGTTTTTCTGAGGAAGTAACATTGAAGCTGAGATTGCATGTCAGGAAAGAAAGAAGATAAAAGGGCAGCAATTTGGATCACAGTGTAGAGGTACATCTTGGGATGGTCAAGCATATTGTAGGATAAGAAATTGACTCTGAGGAGCAGGGAGATGGCTCAGTGGAATAAGCTTTTCCCTGGAAGTGCAGGGGCTGAGTTTGATTTCCAGTTCCACCAAAAAAAAAAAAAAAAAAAAAAAAAAAGAAAAGAAAGAAAAAGAAATTGACTCTGTGGCTATAATACTCTGAAAACAGAAAGAACAAAAAAAAATTATAAGAACTGATATGCAGAGGCCAAAAACAGAACCAATCAAACAGGGGGTTGTTGTGCACCCTACCAATTTGAATTCATTCCATATATTACATGAGGAATTGCTACATTTTAAGTAAGATGATGTCATAACCTGGGTTCTGTTTTAAATAGATTACTCTGCCAGTTATTCAGAAAAATACAGGCAGGGAAAGAAACTAAAAGCCAATGTTAATAAGAATTATACAGACAGTTATGGGCATACTGCATAAGACATCTACATTTTGAGAAATTTATTTATTATAATTATAATCTTGAAATAATTACCTTGAAGAAGAACATAAAACTAGCATGTATGCTTCAAAAGTCTGGCATCCAATAAAAATGCGAGAACAAAATTGTAGGCATTTTATTTTTTTTTTTCATAATGTTTTGGTATTGTACAAGGTGCATACATGATATTATATTTACAGGTATTTATGTAGCTGAATTATATCAAAGATTCAATAATTATTTACCTAGTGGATGACCATAGCACTAAAAGCTGACATAATATCCTGTCCCACCACCAATAGTGCAGATCTTGCCTCTCATAGAATTATTTAGAAGCACAGCGTTATCTAACCCAACTGTACTGTCTATACACACACAGGATGATTTTTTCTTTCTACAACCCTTCCTTTGTCTACACCTGTCAAAAGTGGGCACTCCGTTGACATTCAACTACCTTAGGTGCTTGAACTCGACACCACAATCCAACACAGTCCCGCATTCTGCAACCATAGGGAGTTATTCAAAGAAA
>PVKA01051640.1:0-12100 GCA_004027165.1 Ctenomys sociabilis | reverse complement strand
CCTCCACCACAAATGAACACCCTAGTCTGCACCAGTTACCAATGTTCTGACCACAACATACCTTGTGGATGGTTAACAAATGTTGTTACCCAAAAATTTGGGATTTTGGCGATCAATTCTGACCTCTTCTGAAAAAATGGTTGGCGGAGTTTGTTATATTTCTGTTCTACTTTCAATATTTCCTCACTGGCTTGTTCATTAAGTCTGAAGGAAATAGACATGTCATCAATTATGGTTGACACAGAAATTGCTAGACTGCAAAACTGAACATTTTCGCTTTGACAGTTAAAAATCCCCATTCTTAATAACTAAATCAGTTTATAGCTAGACACAAACTTCAAAGTCCCAGAATTCTAGTTAACACTGTACATGTATCTATTTACTACGTTTTTACCCAAACTCACCATCGTTTCCCTCAAGAAAATGTTTTTATAAATAAAGCTGTTAGGTAACAATGTTACAAGCAAGTTAGTTCAGCACACAGTAAGGTTCAATCATAAAAATACCTACACAACCACTCAAGACTTGTAACACTTAAAAGTTAAACCTAATCATCTAAATCAATGTTTTAAGAATTAAACCCTATTACTCAATACATCAGAAAAATTACACTGGATGTATTTATGTATTTATTTCCAACTAAGATATAAACATCTCTTTGCCAACAAATAGAAATTTCCATATTTCAAAGTTATCCTAACAGACCACTACATGCATTCCAAAATGCCAAGGTAAACCAGGAAAAACTTTACCTGTCTATTTCATTTTGTACTTCATCGATATGTTCAATTGCTTCTTGTTGCTCTTTTTCTGAAAAAAAAAAAAAAAAAAAAAGCATGAAACACAATACTATCATTTTCCTATTAAAACAGGATAGGTGAGCAAAAAGCTGATTTTAAGTGCACACATTGCAAGGTGCATTTCCCACGTGTTCATGCACTCAGTTGATAAATTACTTTCACATTAAGAAACCATTCAAGATACAATGTAGTACTATTACAAACAGTTCCAATACAGCAAAACAAGATTTCGATATTTTCTTTTAGGAAAGATCAGGCCCAGACTTATTCAGGAATTCTCGGTGTATTTATTTATCACATTATACACTTGCAAAGGAATGCCGGTTACTAACTAGCATCTGGAAACTAACACACAATACAGTTTAGAATTTGATTACCATTTATCTCAGTGATACAAACTTTTTACATGAAAGTTTAAGTACTCAGCATAATGAACATATCCAGACAAACGGACAAAAAACTAAGTCCCCAGAACTACACCACTGTGGCAAACCTTGCGCTTGGGAGTCCTAGAACCGAAGCCCCGGATAGGGAATCCGACCTTCCCCACTGCTCCAAGCCAACCCCGGCGGAAGGATCGCCTAGGCGGGCCTGTACGATTTTAGAGCGCGCTTACTAGGGAGTAACTACGAGATTGGAAAACTACAAGGCGGAGGAGAAAGAGGAAGAACAGAGGGTGTGCTACTCCTGTTAGGTGCCCTTTTGTCCGGTAGGAACTGCAAAAGCTCTACAATGCTAAGTGGGCGTGCAGGGCCCGATCGCGCGGGTCATTTCCGGTGACCATCCCAGCATCCGCGGGGCCGCCAGCGGGCCCTTCTCGCTGAAGCAAAGGTTTCGGGGAGTCCCGGGGACCTCGATTCTCCGAGGCCCGCTCCGGGCAGGCGCCCACGTGGGGAGCGCGCCAGGCCCCCGAGCATCCCGAGCTGCCCGGGCCCGCCACGGTGCCCTCGCCCCGGCACCAGCGCGAAGCCCGCGGCCTGGTTACAGCGGGGGGCGCCGGGTAGGGAGGGCGGCGCGGGAGGCCCGGTGCGAGGCCGCGTCCGGCCGCACCATGTGGCGGCGGCTGATGGGAGCGAGGCATCATGGCGGAGCACAATAAAGAGGCTTCTCGGGAGGGAGGGAGGGAGGAGGGGAGGAGAGCGCGGGAGGGGGAGAAGGGGGGGTCTCCTCCGCCCGCGCCGAGCAGGCCGCAGCGCCCCCGCAGCCGCGGCGACACCCGGCCCGGCCCCGCCGCGACACAAAAAGGGCGCCGATTCAGCGGCGCCCTCCTGCCAGCCTTGCGCGCCCCCCGCCGCCGGCTGCGGCCCGGGCGGGCGGCGAAGATGGCGGCGCGGCCGGCCCCCGCCTCTCACCTGAGGTCTCGTCGGCCCCGTCGTGGTTGGAGTTGAGCTCCTTTTTACTGACTTTGGCCGCCGGCGCCGACATGGTGCTGCTCCGCGGTGGGGGAAGCGGGGAGGGGGAGAGAAGGGAAGGCAAGGGGGCGGGCGGGCAGGCGGCTTCCCTCACGCCACACGCGCGGGCGCCCGCTCGGTCCGGCCGCCTCCTCCCGGCGCGGCTCGCTCGCCCTCCCCCTCGCTCTCTCGCTCTGCCCTCGCGGCCAGTCGATCAGGGAGGGGCGGGGGGCAGCGTGCCGGGCCCCGGCCGGGGCTCCTACTTGAGGAGGGGAGGCGGCGGCAAGCGGGCAAGCGGGCAAGCGGGCGGGCGGGCGGCTCAGCTCCCTCACTCGCGCTCCGCGATCCAGCTCGCTGCTCTCTCTCCCCGAGCCGCCTCCTCCTCCACCTCCTCACGGCGAGGGGCGAGCCACAAGGCGCAGGCGCGCAGGGCCCTCGCGCACGTCCCGCCCCTAGCCGGAGAGGCTCGCGCCGTCTCTCCATTGGCTAGGGCGCCGGGAAGAGGGGGCGCAGCCGCGGCGAAGAGACACAGGGCCAGGCAAAGAGGCGGGAGGAAGGAACGCGGCGACGTACGGGCCGGCCCCCCGCGCCGCGCCGCGCTCCCCTCCCCCCGTTCCCCTTCTCCAGCTCGACCCGGGACATTGGCGCGCGGCGGGCGCGCAGCAGCCGGGGGGCGGGGCCCCGCAAGGCTGCGCACGGCTCCTCCCGACCCCCCCCCCCCGCCTCTAGCACGTCACGTGGCGTCAGAGCGGCTTTCCTTCTCCGCCTGGCGGCGCGGGGAGTCCAAGAGGGGTGCTTGTAGCCCCTAATAGTGCAGGCCTCAGTTGCCCACCCTCGCATCCGGGCGCCTCCCTCTTCGCGGGAGAAAGAGGGCAGCACTAACATTCTCTTCTAGACGGGGAAGCCACTGTCCACGCTGAGGCTGAGGCGGCGGCTGCTCTGCAAAGCTAGAAGATACGCGGCCGGCGGGGCCACAGCTGGGTACCACCCGGCTTCGGAGGCGCCTGGGGATCCTTGGGCAAGTCACCTTTCCCCTGTGGACCCGCCTGTGTAGGGCAATTACAGGCACCCTCTGCTCCAACAAGTCCTCCCGAAGTGGAAGCCCCCTGCATGCAGGCGGGACCACGCCTACCCGCAGATCCTTGGGGCCCAACTCGGGGCGCCTGCAGCTCAGATGCACAGCAACTGCCTGGCAAGCCCAAGGTCCTGAGTTCAGTTCTCAGTATCTCAGTACAAAAGAAGCAACCCCGAGCGCCAGACAGTCTGGGCGCCCAGTCGGTGCAGGGGGTGGCACAAAAGCACTGAGGGAGGCACGTGGTGAGCCCAGGGAATTTGAGATTAGGAGGCATGCTTCAGAGGCTTAGCCCTGAAACTCCCTAATAGGGCCAGGGAATTGGCTCAGATAATGCTTTCCAGGAAATACGAGATGCACCAGGCCCTACCCTTTCCTACAGGACCAAGCCTCCATCTCCCTTGGGTGTTTGTAACCAGCACTTGGGGCTGGGTTATTCACCTGCCTGTACTCAAGTTTTACCATATATGTGTATGAGGCTCAACCAGCGCCTTTAATGTTCAAGACAGCCCGTGGTCGGTGATCGGTACATGTTAAATGGCTCAAAGTTCATGGTTAGAGAATACAAAAGGTCTTCTCAGAGGTCTCCAAACCCAGAAATTCGTTTAATCCTTTCCTCTAAACCTTAATCTCAGTTGAGGGCAGCTGGTTATCTTTGCCAACTGGACAAGCTGTTCTCAAGAATTATTAGCATTAGCCGGGCGTGGTGGCGCATGCCTGTAATCCCAGCACTCGGGAGGCTGAGGCAGAAGGATTGTTGTGAGTTCGAGACCAGCCTGAGCTACAAAGTGAGCTTAAAGCCAGCCTGAACTGCATAGCGAGACCCTGTCTCAAAAAGACAAAAAAAAAAAAAAAAAGAATTATTAGCATCAGCCCGTAAATATTTGACAAACAGCTGGAGGGGATATTAACCCCAAACTTGTAGGGTTTCAGTGATGTTCACCAGGCTACTGCTATGTCACCCAATTGAATGGCAAAACTTTTTTTTTGCGGGACCGGGGATTGAACTCAGGACCGTGCGCTTGCCAGGCAAGTGCGTATTCTACTGGGCTATCTCCCCGGCCACAACAAATAGCATAACCAGCACTTGTGCGCAGCCAGTCTCTACTCTGCCACACTTCGGCTGTGGCCCGCCTCACTTAATCCTTGTAAAACGGCAGGTGAGTTTTAATGTTTTTCATTTTACTAATGCTAGTTGTTTACTAGCATTAAAAGACAAAAGTTGGAAGTGATATTCTAAATGCGCTTGGCAGCTGGCAACCGCTGCCCTAAAGCAGTGGTTTAAAATTTTTGAGGGGGATGCCGGGCAGATGGCTCAGTAGAAAAAGTGCTTCCCTGACAATTGCAAGGGACTGAATTCATTCCCCGGTTCCGCAAAAAACAAAAACAAAAAATTTTTTTTTGGACACAGAGCCTTGTTATATATAGCTCAGGTGGCCTTGAACTCGGTGTATATATATCCTAGGCTGGTCTAGAACTCAGCAGTACTCATGCCTCAGCCTCCCAAGTGCTGGGATCATAAGTACCATTCATTACATTGGGCTTAGCAATTTTTATATGAATTTACTTACTTATTTTGCAGTACTAGGGATTAAATCCAGGGCTGCCTGCATGCTAATCATCTCTACTAATGTGTCACACTTATTAGCTCCTCTTTTTAAAAAAAAAAAAACGTGGCCTGCAGTACTGCATACATTTAGCAGGACATGGCGCTACATGGCTGTTAACTCCAGCAGCACATAAGAGGCTGGGGCAAGAGGATGGTTAAAATTTAACGCTGGAGGGATAGCTCAATAGAATAAGTACCTGTCTGGCAAGCGCATGGTCCTAAGTTCAATCACTGGTACCACAAAAAAAAAAAAAATTGAAGGCCAAAGGGTGGGCCAAGTAGCTTAGCAGATTAAAGCACCTGCAAGCAGGGGCGGGGGATTGCCTGCCCTACTGGCCTGCCCCTGGGGTGTGCTGAGATGGCAATTGGCCTGTAATCCCAGCTCTTGGGAGGCTGTAAACAGATGGATCACTAGGAGTCCAATCCGGTAATGAGACCCTGAACACCCTGTAGACCTTTCCCTAAATACAAAAAAAAAATAAAGTACATATGTGGCATACATTTGACATGTGAACTGGTACCCACCTACACATAAACGTTACTAAGGGAAGTGTGACTCTGATTTTCTTTTTTGAAAAAATGCACGTGAGGACACACTCCGAGGCCTCTACTGGGGTGAGACCCGGCCTGAGAACCACTGCTGCTATCTGTATGCATCCCCAAAGCCCATTTCACCTGTCACCTGCTTCTGCTGCATGCACAGGGGTGCATCCAGCAGGGTGGGGGTGCTCCAATCCCCCTCCAAGTCCCAGAATCCCTAGGTCCTCTTCTAGAATGCCTTCACATGGCTGGGGAGATAGCTCAGTGGCCTGAGTGCCTGTTTGGCAAGGCACAAGTTTCTGAGTTCAATCCCTGGTACCACAAAAAAAAGAAGTTATCACAGAATGCCCCACAGCACTTTCTTCACAATAGGACTGCACTAGAAGTGGAAGAGAAAGAGAAAGCAAAAGGGCGTTCCAGTAAACAAGGAGGGGCTCTGCCCCTGCCCAGCTCCAGCAGCTCTGCATTCTCTCCTGGCCTCCTCACTCACTCCCTCTCCCACTTCCTGACTTCCTTGAAGAGGAAAAAAACCCCAAAGCCAGCAGGCCTGGCTCAGAGATGCCTTCAGTGCCACCCTAACAGCTCTGTGAGCCTTTCTGATATGGGGCTCCTCGCTCCATGCTGCTGCCCTGACCAGGGAGAACTCGGGCAGGGAGCCCTGGAGAGCCTGTGGCTACACCCTCTGCCCATTCTGTTCTGGTAATTTCTCCCAGGAAGCCAAGCAGAAGGAGACAGGAGGGCACACCCACATTCCGTTCTCACCATGATGAAATTAATTCCCTGCCCAAGCAGAATGACTCCGAATGTTCCAGGAGCTGTCACAGTGCTTTTACTCAGGGTCAAGGCTCAACAAGTGTCAAAAATATGAACTACTGACCCATTTTAAAGGAGGGGAGGCTGGGGATACAGCTGAGCTGCACAGCATCTGCCTGGCAAGAAGAGCAAGATGCTGAGTTTGATTCTCAGCACAAAATAATAAGTACAAATAAAGAAGGAAGAGGACTGGGGATGGGGCTCAGTAGCAGAGTACTTGGCTAGCGTGCACAAGGCCTGAGTTCAGTCTTCAGCACCACCAAAAGATAAGGGATATGGACAAGGTGGGCCCCACACTCGGGAAGTGCACACGGCCACCAGCACAGGACATGTCTGATTCCCTTGAGGAAGGCAAGGGACCAGAAGCCACGCAGGCATGCAGGCCAGGTAGGTGTGCGTGCAAGGACTCCTAGCCCAGTGTTCCTTCTCTAGCCTGTCTCCGCCTTGTACCTAACCAAGGCTTTTCTGAGGAAACTGTGCCACATCTCCACTGTCAAGGGGACCTGCCAGGACAGCCAGCTTTGTGTCCCCATCCAAGGTCTAAGAAACAACCCTCCAAGCCCAACTAGTTGGCATCAGGGGAGCAGGGCAGACAAAACTGCCATCACCTGGAACACCAGGTCAGGGTAACCCTGAATGCTCTGCCCTCCTGCAAAGGGGATGAGGCTCAGAGGACAAAGTCTGCAAAGGTGACTTTGTGAGCCCAGCATGCCAGGGCAGACCTGTAACCCTGCACTCTGGAGACTGAGGCAGGAGGAACAATGTGAGCTTGAGGCCAACCTGGGCTACATAGGAGGCTGTCTCAAAAATCCAGACTTTTAAGGCCAGTGGATTAACGCACCTGCTTAAGCAGAGCTCGGGGTCTAGGATTTGATCCCCGGAACCACAAGCTGTGCTGGCCCTGCCTCCATGGTGCACTGAGACAGTGATTGAGACTGGGCGTGGTGACACGTGCCTGTAATCCCAGCGTTTAGGTGGAAAAATAGAAGGATCACAAGTCCAATCTACATAGTGATGCCCTGTACTAATACTTTTTTTTTTTTTGGCAGAACCAGGCATTGAACTCAGACCCTTGTGCTTGCTAGGGAAGCGTTTATTCCACTGAGCCATCTCCCCAGCCGTAATACATTTTTAAAAATGCAAACTTTTGAGCCAGATGTAGTGAGGTACACTTGAAATTTCAACTCATGAGACCTGGTTGAGCAATTTATGAGACTGTCTCCAAAGTGCTAGGGATGTAGATCAGTACGAAGGCTCTGGGTTTAATTCCCAGTTGAACAAGAAAAAATAAATACAATTAAAAACTAGACTTAAAAGGTCTGGAGTTGGGCGTGATGCAAGCACTCAGGAGGCTGAGGCAAGAGTTTGAGGCCAGCCTGCGCTACACAGACTTATGGGGGGGGGGTATTGAGACACCCCCCCCTTCGCCAGCAGGAGAGCTCCCTGGTGGTGGGTGGTGAAGGCAAGGGAGAGGTCCTACAGGGAGGGAGGCTTCAGCTGCTGGCTGAGCAGCTGGAGCCCCCAGAGGCCTCCAAGGAGCGTGGGGGCAGAGCCCGGAAGTCCCAGCGCACACCTGGAGGCCGAAGGGGAGGCCGCAAACTGGGAGCCAGGCACGTGCCTCCTTCGGCCCGGCTGAGAGCCACAGGCCTGGAGCAAAAGAGTGGAAGCAACTCAGGCGGCAGCTGCAGCCAGAACTGGGGAGGGAGTTTCGGAGCAGAACCCCCAAAGGCTCCTGAAGCCTGCAAGGCGGAGAGGGCTGAGGGCGAGGCCTCAGGCTCCCTGGCAGTGCCACTGGCCAAGACTGAGAGCCCCAAAGAGGGCTGCGGTGGCGCATGCCCGTAATCCCAGCACTCCGGGGGCAGAGGCAGGAGGAGCGCCAAGAGTTCGAGGCCGGCCTGGACTACGTGGGGGAGACCCTGTCTCAACACACACAAACAAACACACCTAACGGCCCCAGCAGGGAGCTGGGGTGGCCCAGTCTCTAGGTCTACCTGCCCCATCATCCCTGTCACTCCCCTTTGCCTTCAAACCCTTAGGGGGAGTTTAGGACACAGAAGGGGGATCACAAAGTCAATCCTGGCGAATCCATAATCTCCAATAACGTCGCACCAGCGCACTCACCTCCCTTGGGCAGGCCCGGCGAGGCCGTCTCTGCCTCGGGTTTGGGGCCCGGAGACAGTCGGGCCTTCTTGGTCGGAGGGGTGAGCGAAGCCTGGCGCTTGGGAGCCATGACTCAGGGAAGGCCCTGCTCCGGGCAGGGGTCGCTGCGCCGCCAGAAGCCGCTCGGAAGCGGAGGCGGGCCCAGGTGCCGGGGTTTAAATGGGCTCAGCAGCCGCCCTGCCCGGAGGGGGCATTTACAAGACAAGGCCGGGACGCACCCTGAGCCCCGACCTGCCGCACCCCGCCCGGTCTGCGCGAGCTCCCAGGGGGCTCGGGGCGCCTCCGCGGGGACGCGCGGGCCACTCAGGCGGCGGCAGCGTGGCCTTGCTGGGCGCAGCGTCCTCCTCTGGGCCCCGGCCCTCTGACCTCCCTGGCCCATCCTGCCCCGCGGAAAGCTGGCTTCCTTTTTTGTCTCTGGCCTGCACACTAGCGGTGCCGTCGCTAGCCCGTCTAGCTGTGCCTGACGCCTTTTCAGTCGTCTCCACCTCACGACGGCACTGCCAGGCTGGCTGACCCCATCCCAATCTCCGTCCTCGCTCCCGGCCATGGCAGCGAGTAGGAGAGCAGGGCTGCGGTTCGGGGCGGAGCTCCCCTGCACGCCCTTGACCCTGTTGGCACTGAGCAGCCCTTGCACTGGGTGGGTGTCCATTCATTCTTCAATGATTGTAGAAAAGTGTAAGTTACAGGTGTAATGTCATCTTAGCACCCGGGAGGCTGAGGCAGGAGCATCTTTCTGAGTTTGAGACCAGCCTGAGCTACAAAGTGAGTTCAAGGCCAGCCTGAACTATACCGTGAGACCCTGTCTCAAAAAGACAAAAATTAGAGCTGGCGAGATAGCTCAGCGGTCTAAAGCACCTGCTTTGGCAAGCTTAGAAGCTCTCAGGGACCGCGGTTCCATCCCCAGCACCACATGCGGTGCCAGCCCCTCCCCCAGGGCGGGCTGAGCTGACCGTCCCCCTCAAAAAAAGAGTCCGTGTTGTGTAGCGAGACACTGTAACAAATAAATAAATTTTTTAAAAAAGACAAAAATTAAATCTTGGGGCCAGGAATGTGGTTTAGCGTCATGGCACCTGCCTGGCAAGTGTGAGGGTCTGAGTTTGATTCCCAGCACTCACTGAAAAAAATAAATAAAAATAAATTTAAAAATAAATTGTGGGACTCAAGGATATACCTCAGTGATGCAGGCAGAAGGTCCTGAGTTTGAGTTTTGGTACCAAAAAAAAATGTTAATTTTATATATATATATTATATATATTTTTTTTTTCTAATTTTTTTTTTCTTTTTGAGACAGGGTCTCACTGTGCAATTCAGGCTGGCCTTAAGCTCACTTTGTAGCTCAGGCTAGTCTAGAACAGCCTCCCGAGTGCTGGGATTACAAGCCTGCGGCACCACGCCCAGCTTAAATTTTATATTTTGAGGCAGGTTCTTGTTAAATCACTGACCTTGCTGTACTCCTGCCTCAGCCTCCCAGGATCGTGGGATCTCAGACTTCATGACGGTGTCCAGGTGGTTTGATTTGCTTTCTTCTTTTTTTAGACAAAGTCTCTCACTATAGCTCAGAGGCACCCCAAGTTTACAGCGATTCTCCATGTTGTGTAGGGAGACACTGTAATAAATAAATAAATTTCCTGGTTTTGGCACAGGATCCTGGCAGCGGAGCAGGCTGGCCTTCAGATTGCAATCCTCCCACCTCAGGCTGCTGAGCCTAGGATCGTAGGTGCAGTCCACCACTTCCTATGAGAGGCCGAGGATTTGCAATTTAAAGTTAAACAAGTTTGGGACCTAGCTCCATGGTCTAACTGCCTTCCTGGAAAGTGCAAGGACCTGAGTTTAGTCCCTGGTACTGCATGCCACGTCAGCCCCAAAACCCAGTGTGGTGGCACTCGCCTGTAATCCCAACATTGGGGAGGCTGAGACAGGACACTCACTACAAGTCTGAACTGTTGTGAATTTGAGCCAGCCTGAGTTACAAAGTAAACTAAAGGCATTTTTTTTTTTTTTTTTTTTTTTTTTTTTTTGCAGACTGAGGATCAAACTCAGGCCCTTGTGCTTGCCAGGGAAGCACTTATTCCGCTGAGCCATCTCCCCAGTCCTTGACTGTTTTTTGAGACAGGTAGTTCAGGGTGGCTTTGAACTCATTATGAAGCCCATGCTGGTCTCAAATTTATGTTAATCCTCCTGCCTTAGCTGCTCCAGTCCTTGAGATTATAGATGGGGCACCACCATGCTTAGATTGATGCACTTTTAAATGAATTTTGTATATCAAAAGATGCATGGGCCCGGGAGATAACTTAGAGGATTAAAGCTCCTGCTTAGGCAATTTTAGGCAAGGGCAGGACCACAGTTTGATCCTTGACGCCACATGCCACGCTACCCCTACCCCGGGGCAGGCTGAGCTGGCCAGAGTCAATGGACAGTGGGGCACACCTATAATTCCAGCACTGGTGGGGGCTGAAAGCAGGAGGATCACTACAAGTCTGAGCTGCTTACTGAGACTCTGTAACAAGGTGGGGTGGAGGGCTGGAGAGATAGCTCAGTGGTGTGCACCGAGTTCCATCCCCAGTGCAAAAAAAAAAAAAAAAGCCTAAGAGCCAGTTCACTTCGGTACAGATTTCCTTTTGTGTTTCTGTGTGTTGTACCTCTCAATACTTTTAGCAAAATTGGCCTTTTGCCAGAAGTCAGTGTTCTCCACGCTGATGGAAAGCTGAGATCTACAGGAAGAAATGTGGGAAGAGTGGGAGGACCACCAGCCCCTCGCTGCTCCACGCCCTGCACTCCATGTGGTGGCAGCTGGTGTTCTGGAGATCGAAGCCAGGGCCTTGACCCTAAGCTACATCTCCATTCCTTTATAGATTTTCATTTTGAGCTAAATTCTCACTAAATTGCTAATTGTCCAGGCTGAGCTCTGACTTGGCAATCCTCCTGCCTCAGCCTCCCAGAGTACCGGGATTGCCCCTTGACTTAGCTATCACATCGGTCATCTATACAGCATGGGGAGTACATCCGTGGCCCTGAAATTCCCTGTGGAGCTGAGTCCACAGATTCCCACAGGGCTGTGCTCAGCCTCTGACCAGGGAGCTCTGCAGTAGAGGCTGCACTTGGGGACATGGGATGCTCTGCAGCTAGAAGAAATGCAACAGAGGAGCCTGGGCTGCAGGGCTGCCTAGGATTCCAGCAAGGAGGTTCCCAGTTTCCAGCCCGGCCCAGAAAAATAATGCATGAACTAGGGTGTGATGGTGCAAGGCTGTCCCCCACCACAGTATTCTGGGAGGCTGAGGCAGGAAGATTGCAAGTGTGGGCAATATATACATATATTCTTTCTTTCTTTCTTTGTTTATTGGTTTGTTGGAACCAGGGGTTGAACAAACCCTTGTGCTTGCCACAGGAGCACTTAGTCCATTGAACGATCTTCCTGGCCTTATTGTGAGCAAAGTCAAAAAGGGCTGAGGCTGGGCGTGGCGGTGCACACCTGTAATTCCAGCACATGAAGGAGGCTGAGGCAGGAGGATCCTCGGGAGTTCAGGACCAGGGCGGGCTCAAGTGAGCTCAAGGCCAGCCTGAACCCTGTCTCAAAAAACAAAAAAACCCAAAACCCAAAATTATTAGAGAGCTAGAGCTAAGGTGATATGAAAAAAATAAAGACCAAATTGCAATGGTGAGTACGTTACTATTGGTGAGATAATGTGGGGGGTTCAACCTTTTTTTTTAATTTTTT
>PVKA01051639.1:0-12096 GCA_004027165.1 Ctenomys sociabilis | reverse complement strand
TTGTAAAGAGTGCAAATGAAAAAGAATACCCCAAAAGAAGTAATTTCTGACCTTCTAAGTTGCCCATAGCCCCAGTTTTAAAAATATGCATAATCACTGCCTAAAAACTTTTAATACTTTTAATTGTTTTATTTTGTGTTTTGTTGTATTTTCAAAATTAATTGCAATAAATATATATTGTTCATATAAACTACTTATACCTATACATAACTTACATAAGAAAAATCAGTTTATGTTTAAAATAAAGACATACATTTGCTACCCAGAGACAGGGAGAACCTGACTAGTCTTAGCAAGACTCAAGACCTAGAGCCAAGAACATTATGGTTTGTTACAAGCTGCCAACAATATGACCTCAGTGTCTATTAAAATATAACAGTGGCCAGGGCTGGTAGGATAGCCCAGTGGTCTAAATCACCTTCGTAGGCAAGTTTAGGCAAGCCCGCAAGGGGTCCGATCCCCAGGCACCACATGCCGCGCCAGCCCTTCCTTCAGGGTGGGCTGAGCGGGCCACAAAAAAAATAATAAAATAAAATCTTTTATTAACCATATGCCCCAAGTGGAGCAGGCCACGTATGAGAGCGCACTACTCTTGCCAGAGGCCCAGGCAGGGCAGACCTAGGCGCTCGCACTGGAGAAAGGGAAGGAGCATATTTTTTCCCTTCCAAGTTTGTGCATATTCCCACAGATTTTTTTCAGATAAACGAGATTTTGTTTTACTATGGAGCCTGGGGATGGAAAGCTTGGCTTCGGCAGTTACCAGCTCCACGATGCAGAGCGGGGAAAACATGGCATTGCCTTGCAAAACCCCATCTCCCTCTCTGAAATTATAAGAAGAGCTAAAAGGGAAGGGAGCGGAGAAGAGGGGGGAGATAAACAGAAGGAAGGTGAGTTACACGCACGTAGCGATCCACCACCACAAATGTAGTCATTGTCCGTAAACAGGTACTAATAAAAACAAATTTCAAAAAAGACCTGCTTCAACAGAAAATGCCGTGCTCTGCAAACACACTAATGTGTGTCTTATGGTTTGGGTCTCACACCTCCCCAAAAGGTCACTGCATGGAAGGTGTCATTGTTAGAGGGATTTAAACTGAATGCATCGTGGGGACTGTAGCCTCATCTACGGATTAACCCATGATGGAATCTGGAGGCAGGGCCTAAAGGAAGGAAACGGATCCCTGGGATTATATCTGGTCCCCATACCTTTTTTTTTTCCTTCCCCATACCCCCCTGCCCCCTCCCCCTTGTTTTACTATGGAGCCTGGGGATGGAAAGCTTGGCTTCCCCCCTTTCCCCCCTCCTCTTCTTCCTCTTCTTCTTCTTCATGTATGTCTCCCTAGGTAGCTCGGACTCAGTGATCCTCAGCCTCTTCATCGTTAGCCCACTGTGTGCAGGGCAACATGGCATGCAGTCCCGAGGATCAAGCCCACGTCCTTGCACTGACCAGGCAGGCACCTAGACCACCAAGCTATCCCCCTGAAACCCCCACCCCATACCTTTCCTCTCTGCCTCTGCCTCTTCCTGCTTCCAGGCTACCACAGGTAAGCAACGTCCCCCGCCCTTCCAGTGACGCTTGTCTCTACCTCACCACTGCTTGACTCTGGACTGAAACCTCTGAAACCATGAACCAAAATAAATCTTTCCTCCTTTAAATTGTTATTCTCGGGTATTTTCTCACAGGAACAAAGACTGGCCCACAGAAAATGTCGTGCCTTGTAAGATGGAATTCCCACAATGGTTGGTGAAAGACACAGGCCTTGATGAGGCAGCGAAAACTGACATCCTACCTGTTTCACTGGATATGTGAAGCTTAAGAATGCAAGAGATCTTCCTGAGCCTCGGTCTTCAGATCTAGGAAATAGTCTCACTGTATTTCATGTATGAGGTGATCAGAGCATTGTGAACACCCAAGAAAAGGAAGCTTTATTATCTCAAGAGTGAGCAAAGTTAGTTCTGCTCAGAAGCTCACAGAAAAGTTCCTCAGGAGCTAGTAAAAGAATTTCCTTTGAAAACAGTTGTAAAGTCACCTGAGAGCTAAAAAGAACAAAGAAGAATTAGAAAAAATGCCTGCTGCCCTAATCTCTACACCTTCACTATTTTTCCATATCTCTGACCACCTGGATGCTTCTACTCAGGGCTGCCTCCCTGAAATATTATCAGAAGGGGGAACAAAAGATTCTAGATGACAAAAAAAAAAAAAAGGAAAAGAACTCTTCCCTCTTTTAGCTATAGAGGTTTGGCTTCTGGGAGGATTCAGGAAGCCACTAGCCCTTAAATCACCAAACCATATCACCTGGACAGAACAATGGACACTCTGACTATTGTGTGTCCAATGTGTCACCATGTCTCTTGGATGTGAGCTGATAAATCATCCCCAGCCCCTGCTTTGCAAGGCTGGCAAATCAATACATCCATCATTATTATTATCATTACTTTCCAGACCTCTCTCCAGCTGCATCTGAGCTGTTCTCTCCCAAGCACCAAGTGGCAGGGATGACAGATTTGCTTCTGAGACCCCCATCGACCACAGCAGGAGGGAAAGGGATGCTTTGGAAAGAAAAAAGCATGAGGGCATAGAAGAAAAAAAAAAAGAAAGAAAGTTTGAAAAAGTCTAAAACACCTGCTCAGAATACTGTCCTAGAACTTACTTGATGGAATTCATCACAGGTGATTGGATTAAAATGATAGACCCCGGGAGATGCCAAGACCTTAAACTGGGGTGTGACTTAGAGACCAGCCTCAATCAGTGACTTCTTTAGTTGAATCTACACACCTAAAGTTTTCACCTCAAGAATTCGAAGATCTACAATTCACTGGTGAAAATTGCAGGTGTCCAAGTTTTGTAGTCCTGCTGTTCATCTGTCAGAGATGAGGTTTGCAGAATACATAAATGCGTGCTTATAGGAGTAGGCCAGCGTCTCCGGATCACCACGAGCAGCAATTTGGTTCTCTGGCGTGGGAACGTTCCTTGACTGATATAGGCAGTTCTAAAACTTTAAAATAAAAGTCAGCCAGGGGGAACTGGAAAGATGGCTCAGTGGAATAAGTGCTTCCCTGGCAAGCGCACGGACCTGAGTTCAATCCCCGGTTCCACCATTAAAAAAAAAAAAAAAAAGTCAGCCAGGGTGGGGGTGGGCAACACTGTGGAGGAAAAACGCCCTCTGCAACTTGCAGATCCCAGCCTAAAGTGATAGATGTGTAAATTCAGCGGAGTACATGACCTCCAGAGTCACTGATGTGACGTCTGGTATCTAAAGAAGACTGGTGCCCATGACCAACAAATATGGGGAAAACCTGTTGACCAAAGAAACAGCGCACATGGAGCCAGACCTCAGAGACTTCCACCTGGTCGGAGGGCCTGCACTGGCTGAGACAAAGCCCGAAAATCCGAGGACTTCTCTGATCAGAGAAGGAATTATTCAGGTTGTACTTTTTTCCCCTTGTTTCCTCCCCCTCCCCCCTAGTGGTGACAAGTAGTACTGCAGGTCATCTTTTTCTGGCTCCTCGTCCTTTATCTTCTTCAAGGTATAATTATGAAAATATGCTTTACTTTTAACTTTTAGGAGCTCTATTTTCAGGTCTACTAAGGCTTGTTTCTAAACAACATATTCACTGCCACCATGCGTGAAGCACGTATATCCTAGACCCAGAACTAATTTGATAGTAAACATGCTTGAGAAAACAAAGCAGGTATTTTTTTTTTTTCAGAATGATTTACAGACATTTAAATCTATAGGTAACTAAAGAAAAATAGGAATTGAGATGACTTAAAAATTAGAAACAAAATCTCATCAAAATGCACCACACACACACTCACACACACACCTTTTGTCCATACAACCTATGCAAGATAGAATATGACTGATTTTTCTCTTCTTTCTTCCACTGTCCTCTTACTACCCTTGTTCTGTAAACTTTATATACTGTTTGTCTTCTCACATTCTTTTGACTTCTCACACAACCACTGACAGACTGGTACCCGGATTATATCTGCTTCACAGACAAAGAGCCCAAGAGCCTAAGGGCCCAAGGGCAGTGCCGGCCCTTCTTGGTGGAGCCTGGGCTCGAGCCTCGGCATCATGACCCAAAGCCATGTGCTGCCAGCTCTGTCACACTGCCACACAACACAGCAGCAGCAGACAGCACAGTGAATGTCACACTTCTGAGCCTTTGGAGTCAGAGAAACAAGTCACAGAAGCTGCTCACACTCACAGAGCAATTATCTTAATTCGTCTGATGCCCTTCTTTTTCCTGTTACTATTTTTTGTAGCATGATGTCAGGCCTGACTGTTCATGTTTTAGCAACAGACTGGGTGAGAGATATCATTTAAGTAAATGAACATAAAGTAGAAATTACAAATTTTATTTAAAGCTGATTTTTCTAAGCCAGAACACATCTTACATATATAAAAACAAGTACACTCTGAGGATTTCATGGTTCATGTTATCAGTCTCTATTACTGGTATACTATTCTTTTTGGTTTTATTTTTAATCCTGGAGATAAAACTCAGGGCCTGACATATGCTAGGCATGTGTTCTACTATGAAACCAAACCTTCATGCTTTTTGTGTGATTAAAGATACATATTCATAAAAGAGAAAAAGGAGAAACACAGAAAAAGCTGAAAAGAGTAAAACAATCTTGTCTTTTTATTTACTTTGTAACATTTATACATAGTTGAGATAATTTTCATATAAACAATTGTGTGCTATTTTTGCATAATGTCATAACAAGTTTGAGTCTTTATATATAATTTTAACTCACTAGAAAATATTCCACATCAATATTAGACATTTAAGCTATTTGTTGTCTTTTTATTATAATTAATGTTTAAGTAAACATTCACTTATGAAGCTTTCTTGTATTTTCAGTAGTAGATTCTTAGAGTTCAAGAAATTAAATTACCAGCTTCCTAATTATTATTTTTAATTTATTCTTTTATTTTTAGTAACATACTGCATGAAAATTCTTCCAGATTTGTATCATCTGATATTTTGTAGGTACAGTTATATTTACTAAGTTAAATTTTTGTTAGCGTAAATAGTTAATCTAATTAATAAAAAAAAAAAAAACTAAAAGCCAAAGAGGTTAGTAAGACAACCTCAGTTCATTATCCCATGGGCCTTCGTAAGGTCTGAGGATTTACGTCCCTAAAAAGGTCTCAGACGACTTTATTCTGATTATCTAGGAAACTACAAGGCCGCTGTGCAGCGATGCACACTAACGCCAACTCCTCAGAGACTGAAACATGAGGATCGTGAGATCGAGCCCAGCCTGGATGCCTTAGTGAGATTATATCTCACTAAGATAAAACATACGTACATACATGCATGCATGGCTCTAGACACTGATGTAGCTGTAGCTCAATGCAGGGTACACTCCTCTCATGCACAAGGCCCTGGGTTCTATCCACAGTACTGCAAAGAAGGAGAAGGAGGAAGGAAGGGAGGGAGGGAGGGAGGGAGGGAGGGAGGGAGGAAGGAAGGAAGGAAGGAAGGAAGGAAGGAAGGAAGGAAGGAAGGAAGGAAGGAGACAGAGAGAGGCAGAGGGACAGGGTGCTGGGAAGATAGCTGGATGGTCTAAACACCTGCCTGGCAAGAACAAGGACCTGGGTTCGATCCTCAGTACTGCAAAGAACAAGGAGGAAAAGGAAAGGAAGGAAGGGAAAAAGAGAGAGAGAGAAAGAAAATAAGGGGGCCAGGGAGATGGACAGATAGCTGGGTGGTCTAAGCACTGCCTGGCAAGCACAAGGACCTGGGTTCAATATCTAGTACCACATGCTGTGCTGGCTCCCAAGCGCTTGCCCGCTACTGAAACCAGGCATGATGGTGCACGCCTGTAATCCCAGCACTGGAGAGGCTGAAACAGGAGGATCACTACCAGTCCAAGC
The DNA here is from genome assembly GCA_004027165.1 of Ctenomys sociabilis. Lineage (NCBI taxonomy): Eukaryota > Metazoa > Chordata > Mammalia > Rodentia > Ctenomyidae > Ctenomys > Ctenomys sociabilis. The sequence continues at coordinate 6,202 of PVKA01051639.1, read as the reverse complement.
TGTGTAGTGAGACCCTGTGCTAAATAAATAAATAAAAATTTTGTTAATAAAGAAATGATTTATTTGTTAATAAATGCATAATTTATTTGTTAATAAATCTGGAGAGAGAGAGAGAGAGAGAGAGAGAGAAAGAAAGAAAGAAAGAAAGAAAGAAAGAAAGAAAGAAAGAAAGAAAGAAAGAAAGAAAGAAAGAAAGAAAGTAGTGGCCCATAATGGATGAGCTCTTAGGAAGTAGCACATGCTACTTAAATGTTTTATGTATGGGCAGAAAAAAGCAATAAGGCAGAGAAAAAGAATCGCCCGTTGCCACTCCTTTCTGAAGTTCCATGCAGTCACACACACACACGCACACACGCACACACACACACCCTTGCAAAATAACATTTCGTCAGCTGTGCTCATCTTTCACTGAGCACCCCCAGCCGCCCGCGAGTCACCTCCGCAACACAAACTTCCTGACGAGCACACACAGCACCGGTGCTCTATGATGCCAGCCAGCCATGCGCTAAATGTTCTTCAGTAATGTATTCCAATTAAATATGTTCAACGTAAGAGTCAAAAAATAGAGAAAAATACAAAGGAACATACACCTCCCCTCCCACTGCCCCAGAACTGAGCTGTTAATAACCTGGCAACATTTTTCAATGCACACACTCCTGTGTACACACTTGTAATCTCGCATACACTGAAACAGAATCCACGCTCTTATGTAAACTTTCTTTTTATAAATTAAAATTTGCTAAAGCAACCAAACCCCCGAAATCATGGGCAAATGTACTATTAACAGAATCGGAAAAATAAATCCACTTATGAAATGAAGCCTTTTCTTCATGTGGTCCTGAGGATGGAAGTAACGGCCTCACACATGGGAGCAAGCGATTGGCCACTGAGCGCAGCCTCTGAGCGCTCTTGGATACAGCTGCTGCCTACACCCACAGACATGCCAGAGGGGTGTGTGTGGGTGTGTGTGGGTGTGTGTGTGGGTATGTGGGTGTGCCCACACACACATGCATATGTGTGTTTTAAATTCCACGTTGCATGTATCACGTCTGCTTTACGAGCAGTGCACCTATAACAAAGACAAGATTCTGATTTTGTAGTAAATCAGAATTTAGGTCTAAGTCAGGCTCACAGCACAGCAGCACTAAAGCCCAGTGCATCCAGACTTCCTAGTTAGATTCTGAATTTTCTCCAGCAGTCCAGAAAAACACTGCTCTCTGCTCTCAGTGAGACTCACCAATGTTATGGTTCTAGAATGAGTCTGGAACCAACTGGCAAAGGGTGTGACAAGCCCAGGGAGGAAGGGGAAGAGCGGGACATGCAGGAGGGTGCTGGATTTGATCATTGTTGCCCAGGGGTCCATACACATGTCTCTGACCTCTGCCAGAAAGTGTTTATGGTAACCAAGCACCCTTGGGCATTTGGAAAACACTTTTTTTTTAATGTTGCATTATTCTGTTACTTTGCACCCATTTTTCCAGAGGAAGCTTGATAAGAGTCTCTGAAATAGTATATGTGAAACTCTAAGCATGGTCCCAGGACATAGCAGATGCCCAATAAACCTCAATGTTACAGAGAAGAAAGAGAGAAAATATGCAGGTCCACCCCCCTCTCTGGCTCAGACTATACTTTCATTCTGCAGACAATAATGAGATGGATATTGCAGGACACCAGGGGATGGTATTGAATCAATGATGAATCCCCCAAAGACAAATCACTTCTTTACGTCCTATCAAATCTAAGCGCTAATAAAATCTAGATACTACTCACAAACTCCCCAGTGCTCTGCTGCAAAGTGGAAATTATCAGCCTCAAAACAAACCAGAGACCTCAGGACAGACCCAGCTCGCTCGACGCCGGAGGGAACAGAAGGGCTCAATCTATTGCCCTCAGCTGACTATGAACAGAGGGAGGGGCCTCCAAAGCCTTGTGCGTCCCCATCCTGGGAGACCCTGGAGGTGGTGGCAATGATAAGACATAACCTCTGTTTGCCTTGTTTGGTGCACCCAGGGACAAGCCCTGGTGTAGTTAGAGAAGTTGGAGAAGTGTAGACTCATGTAAAGGGTAAGAGAGACCATAGAAGGGGTGTCCCCCACTTCTCATCTTTTGTCACTGCATATCTTTAAAAAGAACCAGACACCATAGCAGCCCGTGCTAAACAATAATTGTCGCATACTAACAGTTCCATCTGGTCCCATGCAAGGGGGTGGGAGGGAATCATCGCACGGCAACGCTCTGTGATTCAGAATTCATTAAAGTGATTTTTCCCAAGAGCCTCCTATAACAGCGTGTACAGCACTTAGGCCCACACCTGAATCATCCTCGGTAATCAATAACAGGAAACGAGTGGCGGCAGCAGGAGCAGCTTGCCCAGGCAGCCCAGTGAGCTAGACTTGACTACAGGCAGCCCACGCGAGGCTCCACCCACCAGAGGAGCGATGCTCCGATGCTCCCCTCCTGGGCGGCCTCAGGTTGACCCTCCAAGCTCCTCAGCAGCTGGGGAAACTCTGCAGGATCTGTCCACGATGACAGAGATATCCCAGCTGAAGAACTGAATTTCACAGGTCTGACACTGACACAACCCATGGAATTCAGTTCTCAAAGCTGAGGATACACATAGGCTCTCCGGCGATGGCACAAAGCCTTCCTTCCTTCCTGCGTGGCCCGGCCCTGGAAGATACAAGACAGAAAAGCTTGGCAAATGTGAGCTTTCTGCTTCCCATCAGGGACGCACATCGCTGGGAAGCACCAGGAAGAACATGCGCAGTAGCCATGAGGGTTGACAGTCACCAAACAAAACAGCCAATCCTGCCTGCCCCGGGGCCCAAAACTGCTCCTTCTCCTCAATACCAGTTCATCCTGAGGTTCTCACCTTCAGTGGCCAGGCCGCACATGGCAGAAACTACTACCTGTTTGTTCTCTCCTCTTTGTCTCTTAATAGGAATGCCCCCATTGTGCTGGTCACATGCACACCCGACATAAGGACTTCACTTCCTAGCCTTGCATGACTAAGCTCTGCCTGGGAGCAGAACCCACGCGCCTGATGCTGCCTTCCCCTTCTTACTGCAGATGTGGTGAGGAGGGCCCCAGGGAGCGTGCAACGAGGGCTACTTCCCAGGGAAGGGCAGGCTGCACGCTGCGAGGACCTTGCAATCCCGGGGCTTGCACATGAGCTGGACTATGACATCAGGGAGAGTTCAGCTTCCACTCGTGTGCCTACACACATCACACACACACAGTAGCTTCGTGACGTAGAACCACACATCACATAGTTCACTTGACATGTACAGTTCACTGATCTTCAGTATGTTCACCAAGTTGTGCTGCCTTCACCACAATCAGCTTCTAAGCATCTTCAACCCCAGAATAAACTCTACACATCAGCACTACTCACTGTCCACCCCAACCCTGTGCAGCCACTAACCTACTCTGCATCATATATCATGAGTATATGCACTCCTATGTGCGTTTCTCATATATACATGAAATCTATAGAATGAGCAAATATTTTGTCTAATGTGCATTTCATACCTGTGAAATCATGCAATATGTGGCCTTTGGCGACTAGTCCTTTCATTGAGCACAATGCTTTCGGGGAGCATCCGTGTCTTAGCACTTGCATTGGTATTTCATTCCCGTTCATGGATGAATAATATTCCACTGCGTGGACAGGCCACATTTGCTCACCTATTTATAGTTCATGGGTGTTTGCATTCTTTCCACTTTTTAGCCATTATGAGGAACACTCACAGACAAATTTGGGGTTGCTATATGTTTTTATTTGGCGTGGAGAGATGTACGTAGGACGGAACTACTGAATCATATGTCAACTCTGCAATTACCTTGTGAGAACTCTCAGCTGTTCTCCAAAGGGCCACGCCACCTTAAAGTTCCCACCAGCAGCGTACAAGGGTTCAGTTTCTCTACATTCTTGCCAGCGCTTGTTGTCTATCTTCTGATTTCAGCTAGCCGAGCAGGGGTGCAGTGGTACTTTGTCATGGTTTGTACTTGCATTTTCCTGCTACTTAATGCTATTAAGCCTACTGGCAATTTATACAGCTTTTTTGAGGAAATGTCTATTCATATCCCTTCCAATTTCTTAACTGTGTTATGTTTTTATTATTGAATTATAAGATTCTTTATATATCTTAGATACAAATCATATATATCTTATTCTATAGGTTGCCTTTTAACTTGTGTGTGTGTGTGTGTGTGTGTGTCCCATCACACCATTTCCAGCTCTAGCACAATGTCTGAATGACAGTAGACATTTCAGTGATGTGGAAGAAAGGAAAGAAGGAACTTTCAGAAACCATGTAGTTTCCCAGATGAAAAAAAAAAAAAAAAATGAAACCCTAAAGATATTAATCTGGTGCATAGCAAGATAATGAAAGTGAGGAGAAGGAAGTTAGAGCAGGTCTTTAGTCCTAGCTTGCTTCCTACCCACCATGAGAATGAGGCAGAACACTTAAGCATGCTGGACATCAGAGACCTCCTCAAGCAATGGCCTTTCCAAGTCGAGAGCGCTGGAAATCTCAGCTTCAACCTGCAACCTTCAGGGATGGGAGAGGCTGAAAGCTGAAGCAAATCGAGTTGTCTGGTGGTTTAACCGATCATGAATAAGTATGAAGGCTCCATGAAAACCTAGACAGGCAGTATTCAGACAGCGTCCCACTAGCTGAACATGTAGAGGAACCCAGAGTGTGGCTCAGTGCCCCAGAGAAGACCCACAGACTACCTACTCCTGCTCCCTCCCCTCACTCTACGCCTTTCTTCATCTGCATCTTTGGCAATAACCTTTAGAAGAAGCCATTAAACATTTAATAAAAAGTAATGCCCTTTCTTTCCTATTAGGTCCGTACAGGAGCAGTAACACATTAAAAGCCATTGCTTGAACCTGAATAACTATGGACGTCCAAAGTCAAGCAGCAGGTCAAGAGAAGGGAGTGGTGGCAGGTGGCTCAGTTTCCTCTCCAAGGTGCCTGATAGGACATCATGACTCATTTTTCAGTGCATTGCTGATTTCTGTCACCATCTCCAGCTCTGTGTAGAGGGCTACACCACTACATTAGTCCCTGGGTCCTCCACTCGCCATGAATCCTAGACAATGGTTGTTTGTTCCACTAAGTGCAGCCCCAAGCAAGGATCTGTTTTATTCACCCCTGGACCCCCAGCACCCACACTGCACCTGGTGCATTGTAGATGTACAAAAACATTGTTTAATTAATGAACAACTAAGTGAACTGATGAGTGGGAGCCTGAGTGAAGAGCGGAATGGCAACCGTAATGGGAGCCCAAATCCACCGTGCTAAGGACGCAAGCGGCCGGCCACGGATCAGCTGAAGGCTTCGGAGGCAGCACCCTTGCACCTCTGGGGATGGTAAGGCGTGGTGATTAGAAAGCAGGTGCCGGAGCTCAGCAGCCGGGATCTAATTCCAGCTCAGAGTCTGTGAGTGCATGGAGTAGGAAGGCGGCAGCTGTGAATTTTCATCTCTGCTCACACTTAGGCCTATTTACGTCTGTGACTGTGCCACACCCACGCCTCTACTCCCTCTGCTCCATACCAGACTCCACGTTTCTGTTCCTCCATGGCCCCAAGCCAAAGCTGCGGGCGTCTTTTGATTCTGGTTGGATCCACGCAACTTGGTGATTCCTATATAAGCATCTGCAGCGCTCACGCCGCAGCGTCCATTCCCGTGCGCAAAACAGCCCGCTCGGCACCTGCTTCCCCCAGACGCACGCCTGCTTCTCCACCGCCCTCAGCCCACGTGGCCTTTGACACGCCACATAGAAAGTAAATTATTCGAGGGGCTCCATTATTCCATCTGCCTTTCCTCTTATGCAGAGGAAGAAAGCATGATGTGTAAGGGGAAAAAGTGACAGCGTCACCTCAGTGTTCCCGCTTATGTGATCGAGAGATGAAAGCCAGCGACAGAAACCTCATGAAAAGGGGGCCTGCATAGCATGATAGCTTTGGCCAAAGCCGCCCCAAACCAGCCGCTATAAAGGTAAATCTCACTTCGCCCTCACAAAGCCCTAGAAGTGCTGTTACCATCCCCCCCCCAGCAGAAAAAGGGGAGAAGGGAGGAAAGGAGAGGAGGAGAAGGATCTAAGGAAGTAGAGGAGCTGAGGAGGGAAGGAGGAACTGGGGAGGGGAGGAGAGGGGAGGGGAGGGGAGGGGAAGAGAGGGGAGGGAAGGAAG
>PVKA01051638.1:0-12100 GCA_004027165.1 Ctenomys sociabilis | reverse complement strand
TTTTTCTGGAACCAGGGCTTGAACTCAGGCCCTTATGCTTGCCAGGGAAGCACTTATTCCACTGAGCCATCTCCCCTTTCTTTGCTTTTTGGGACAGGGGCTTGCTCTATAATTGAGGCTAGCCTTGAACTCACTGTGTAGCCCAGGCTGGCCTCAAATTTGCAGTGATGCACCTGCCTCAGCCTCTCAAGTGCTGTACCCCAAGACCTCACCAACTTGCTTAAGTCACCAGAGCCACCCCTACCCTCACCCTGTTGGGGGTGTGCAGTAAGTCCCTCCCAGAAGTGCACAGGGCCTGCAGCAAGAGTCCCAGGACACACCCAGTGCAGATGCAGCTCCTGAGGAAGAGAGCACCCAAGGTCCAGAAGGCCAGCAGCAGCCCCACCTGCCAACACCTGTGGGGCTGGACCTCCATAAGACACCACGAACATCCACTCACTCTGCACCAAGTCCCTCTGGCCAAAGCAGGGGTCCTCAGCAGGCCGAAGAAGTGACCTGGAGCCATGGCAACAAAGTCATCCCAGCTAAACTCTTCCCCTGCAAATCCCAGCTCTTCCTAACTGGACAGTGCATCCTCTGCCCAGCTTTCTAGACTAGCTCTGAGATACGGCTGAGCCCACAGAGAGACCTACCACCACATCCACACCTTCCATGGATACCACCTGTCTCGCCCACACCCAAGGCCAACACTCAGAAGCCTAAGTATGGCAACTTCTCCATCCAAAGGACCCTGGTGGCTTCAGCTTCCATCCATGGGAAGGTTCTCTGAAACTGCACCTATATCTAACTTCTGCTTGTATACCTCCAGTGATAAGCAGCTTACTACCTAGCAGAGCAAGTCACTCCAATGTCATGGGTCTACCTCTTCCTCTAGAAGACAATCTTCTACCCAGCTAACTGCAGCCACCATCCATCGCTATACCAGGAGTAACAGCTGGGTATGTTCTTCAATCTCCTCTCAGCTGATGTGGTTTCCGGACTCTCTGCTCTTTGGGTGAACTGGCACTCCAAAGTATAAAACAAGAAGTATACAGCTCCCACCTGTGGTCTAGCCCCTTTGTGCTCTAGATAGCAGGTCTGTCACCTCCCTCATCCTAGGGATAATGTATTCATTAATATAGCCTATGGCCAACCTCCCTGACTTCTGTATCATTGGCCATATCCATGAGTGACAGCCTGTAACCCTGCAAGTCTTACTGCAAATTTACAGAAAAGAACACTCCAAGGTTCTGAGTTTGATTCTTATTACCAAAAAAAGTGAAAAGAGTCCCTGCTGGCCTTGGTAATGGATGCTGGTAATCCCAGTGCTCAAGATGCTGAGGCAGGAAGACCTCTTCAAGTTCAAGGCCAACCTGAACTACACAGCAAGACCCTATCTCAGAAAACTAAAACCGAGGTATAGAGAGGTAAGTCACAGCTCATAAATAACAAAGCCAAAATTTCAACTGGCATGGCTCAATGCCCTGAGCTCTTGGTGTTCATGCCCCACCCCGTGTCCATAGAACCCCCTCAGCATCTCACAAAGAAATCTAGGAGGAAGTCTTGGGGAAGACCTCGAAACTCCCTGGGGAGTCTGAGGCTTTGTCTAAGGCACAGGCATGCAGATGTACCTTCTACCCCTGCACTCCCCAGGGGCTCTGCCAATGGCCAGCCTAATCCCACCAGGCCCATGGGAACCCTCACTTGCCCCAAAGCTCCGCCTCAGCCACAGGGCTGCAGGACACTGCCCCAAGGGAGAGGGAGCCAGGGGCCAAGCAGAACCCGGAGCAGCTACACAGAACCTACCAGAAGGGATGAAGAACGTGTGCCCCTGTTTCAGCTCAATTCTCTGGCATCGCTCAACACGGTCTCCCAGGAAGATGTCACTCTGCTTGCCTGACAGGACCCACTCCTCATACAGCGCCAAGTTGTGCAGGGTCGGCGGGATCAGCCAGAATATCTATGAAAGAGGAGGCAGTCAGCCCATCTCTGACCTCTTCCAGGCCCAACATAACCAGAGACAGCCGCACACAGAAGAGTCCATTGCCTGGGCCCCTACGACCAGGCTAAAGAGGGGCAGCAAAAACTCCGCTCTTGGCAGGGAATCTCCACTTCAACCAGAATACTGAGGAGGCAAATTTCCTGCACCCGGGAACATTCTTTTGCCTGAGTCAGAGGCTTGTGTGGGCCTCAGGAAGGAAAGGAAGGGAACTTCCTAAGCTGAATGATAAAATGGCCCAATAAATAAGGCCGGTGTACACTCACTTTGGGGAAGGAGGAAAACAACTGGAATGTTTGGCTCCCTCTCACAATCTCTATATCCGATTCAAACAAGCACACATGCACACCCTGGCTGCCACAGGGGCACTTTCTAGAAGAACCCACACCTGTGCAGGGACATCTATAGCCCCCCAGGAACACATTCCCCAAAACAGGCACTTCAGCAGCACCCTGGACAAACACCCTACCGCCCTTCTCAAGCAAACCCTGTATGTGAGCTCTTGGAGGCAGGTGGCTCTGGCAACTGAACCTCAAAGTTAAAGGTCCAAACGCCAGCTCTAAGATGACAGCCAGGGGAATGCATGGAGACAGGCTGAGCTGCAGAGCTCTGAGGTGCTCAGAACCCCAAAGTGGACTAGACTGGAACAGTGGGCAGCATTGGGCAGGCTGATGTATTAGGAAATAGCCAGGCAGGAGAGGGCTCCCAGGCAGGGAGAAGCCTCCAGGGCTGGTTGGAAGAGGTGGGGGAAGAAGGGGTGCCTCCTCCAAGCACACAAGGCCAGAAAAGCAAGGGAAGTTGGCAATTCAGCAGGAACTCACCTTCCCACCCCGGAACACATGGTACCACACGGAGGTGCCTCCGAAGTCAATGTGGAAGTCAGTGAAGCAGCCTTTCACGCTCATCAGACAGTACCTGCAGCATGGGGGGCAGGGGGTGTCAGGAAGGGGGGGCATACCCTCCACACTGCCTGACCTAGTGCCCTTTCATAAACCATGATGCTGGGGGATTTTCTTTTTCTAAAAATCCAAATCTCACTGGAGTTCCCCTGGCAGGGGATGTCCCCTTGATCAGGTGACAGTTTCAAGAAGCAGGGCCAGTTTTTGTTTTGAGGTTCCCAAAAGAAGCAACCAAAAGGCCCCCAAGTTCCTCTATAGCCCCCACCATACAACTTGGAGGCTTTCTCTCTGCTCCTTCACAGCTCTGGTACCTGCAGTGCCCCTGGGGCAGCCAGGCTGCTCTGGAGCAGCTGGGCCCCCTGGAATTCAGCTGTAAACCACCTGTGTAGCTTGCCAACTACCCAGCCAGCTCACTCATTCAACCAGATGCATGAGGTTCATGCATGAGACCCTACACTGGCTGATGAGAGTCTCAGTAAAACTTACTGGCAAGATGACCAGCAATTAATGATTGATGTAAGCAGCAGGGCTAAGCAGCCCCGGCTCCCCAAAACCACACAGCATAAGCTTCCACCTGTATGAAATGTGCATACGCACAAAGGCAGCAGCAAATAGCTGAGAGGCGGCCAGGGGACAGGGTGGGCAGTACTTAGCAACAAGGTTTCATTCTGGGGCAACAGAAACACCCTAAAAGGGGCTGTGGCTGCGAACTAAAAACCGCTGGATAGCAAGCTTTCCACAGGTGAATGATACGGGAATTATACCACAATAAAGCTGCCAAAAGTGAAGGGATTAAACGAAGTGCAGATAGTGCTGCCAGGCAGGGAGGGGAGCAGCTGCAGGAAGGGTGGGTATCGGGAGGAGGGACCCTAGCCGCTCCCCGCTCCCGGCAGAGGGCCAGCAAGCCCTAGGGCCCTCCCTGCAGGTACACGGGGCTCTTCCACCTCCCCCTATAGGGCTGCCCTCCTCACAGTGGGCAGCTTGAGGAAGGGGCACAGAGCAGGAGTCCAAGTCCAGGCCTGGCAGACGACGGTCACAGGGGCCCCCTGACACTCACCCCTTCCCATGAGAGCCCCAGGCAACACAGACAGGGCAGCCTCCTTGCCGCTCATGTCCATGCACCTGGCACCTCCAGAGGCCCGCGCGCACGCTTACCCACTGACCTCTTTTCCCCGCTGCACTTTGCCTTTCCGCGGTTTGGGGAAGAGGGGAGGAACGGGGCGGGGACGGCAGGGAGGGGCCAGCCCGAGTGGAGAGAATGGGGGCGGGCTTGGGGGGCCAAGCTCAGGAGAAGGCTGGGTGGAAGGCGTGGAGGGCTCAGGCCCCCTCCTCTGGCTGCCTTGTGCACCTTGCGTCCAGGTGGACCCGGGGCTGGGCAGTATGCAAGCAGCGTGCCCCAGTCCCTCCTCCGGATAGGCTGGAAGAAGCCTTAACCATGTGTCTGCGGGAGGCTGACAAATCAGAAGGCCTTCCCGTACATCAGAGCCCCGCTGCCTAGCAACCCCATCGGAGGGGAGTAGTTGACAGCCCAGGACGCTGCCTGTCACGAAGCTGGCACAGGGGCCGCTGAAGTCCTGACTCTGGCTCCACACCCTCCCTGCCGCCTGCCCTGGGCCAGTCCGGCCCGGATGGGTTTCCCCGGACTGAAGGCCTGGGATGGCCTCCTCCAAGGAACAAGGGGGCCCTGAAGCCCTCACCCACCCCACCCCCACGGACCACACCGGCCTCTTCTCTCTCAGCACCACTTCAAAATATTAGTCCCTGTTTTCCTAAAAACCATCTCTCAGTCGGGATTTGCTTTTTTCTTTTCTTTTTTTAATCTAACCTTGGTTTCCACCCCCTCCAGGCCGCTGCTGAATGCAGTGTAGGGTAAACAATTTCAGTGTGTGTGGGGTGGAGCCAGAAGTGCTTCCTTCAGCCTGCAGCTGGGTGCGGGCTGGGTACCCTCGGAGGGCTGGGTACCCTCGGAGACCGTACTGGAGGGGAGCTCTACTGCCTGACCAGACTGGTCAGTCATTGGGCCCACCCCATCGCGCCCATCGCACCACACAGGACCCCTGGCTGCTGTGTCCTGGGAAAGTTCTCCAAGTTGACCTGTGTCTCAGCTGCCCTCGGGTCACCCTCAATCATCCACAGCAGCCCTTCGGGGCGTCTGGGGAAGCCACTTCCAGAGGTGCCTCTTCAGAAGTGGCCCCTCCTACGAGTGTCCCTCATTTCCTGGCTGCCAGGCCTGGGATGCCCCTCCCACCCAGCTATTGATTGCAAGCTTTAGGGCAGCCAGGGTAGCTGTGACTGGGCGGCTTTGTCCGGGTCCCTGAAGATAGCAGGCCACCCCAGGCTCCCGCCCCCGTTGTCTGGGACTCTCTTCGCTCCTGCCCGCTCTGGCGTGACGCCTTTGCACTGACCTCTACAGCTTCCTCTTCCCAAGCACACCGCAGTCACATGGGCACCCCGGCTCCGTGCCACGGCCGCTGAGCTCGCCCCGCCAACCGCCCGCCACGCCAGCCAGGCTTCCGCAGCGGCCTGGGGGCCCCTGCCTGGACACCAGCGCCATGGACCCCCCTTGGCCCAGGTGGCATCTGCGTAGGAGGGCACCTCCAAGTTGGAGGCTAGCGATCCAGGGCTGCCTGCTAAGATCCAGGGCTGCCTGCTAAGCCCTAGAGGGGCTCCCGCCCTCCAAGGCCCGGCTGGCTGGGAGGAGCGATAGGAGGGGGCGCCGCACCTGCGCCTCCAACTTTGGGGCGCTGCGCCGGGCTAGCCGAAGCGGGGCAGCTCCACCCCTCCATTTCTCTCCAACTTGGAAAAACTACCCCAGGGTGGACCAGCTGGTGCCCCTTTGGGCAAAGGTCCTGTAGGGATCTCCTGGAAAGCTGATGTCTGGTGGCGTGGCAGGGCAGGGGCAGATGGTGGGTGCAGGCATAAGTACACGCCTTCCACACCACCACCCGCCCCAGGGACACAAAGATCTGCTGGGCAACACCGGTGGCAAAGCACCCACAACCCGCCCGCGCGCCACAAAGAGCCCGGGGTTACCCTCGGTGGCGGTGGCGCTCCCGGGCGTCCCCTTCGGCGGCGGAGGCTAGACGCACACCGGGGCCCGGCCGAGGACGCGGGGACCCTCGCGTGCCGCCTTCCTTCCTCAGAGAGCCGGGCGCAGCCTGCGCTCATCCCCGCGCTGAAACTGAACACCAGCGCGGGCGGCAGGGAGGAGGAGGGAGGCCGCGGCAGCGACCGCGAAGTGAAGCGCACCGAGCCCGCGCCAGGAGATGCCGCTGCCGCCCACAGCCGCCCCTCGCCCCCTCAGCTCAATGGGTGGCTTCTCGAGGGGGGCGCTCCCATCCCTTCTCCAGGAGACCGCGTGGGAACCACAGCGCCTGGCTTCTCCCTGAACGTGGACGCCACCCTGCTATGGGGGTGCCAACCCAGCAAGGGCACCCTCCTGAAACATGCCCGTCCACCTGGCATCTTAAGGTCTGATGCTCCTTGTTAGGGGGAGAGTCAGGTCTGGGAATACAGCCAAAAAAGGCAGGATGGGGCTCTCACCCTGACTAGCTGTGCGACCTTGGGCAACTTACTTCCCCTCTCTGATCCATTTCCTGGGCCCTCCTAATGCAGTGGAAGGTGACCTGAGGTTCAATTCTGCGTCCCCAGTGACTCTCCTGCTAGCCCTAGCCCTTCCTGCCCCCATAGGGGCTGTGCAGCCTGGCATCACAGAAGGATCGTGGGAACTCACTGATAAGGACCATAAGCCAGAAACGACCACACTGCTGTGGCCAAACTTGACGCACTCAGGTCATTTCTGGGGCCGCCCCCATTTTTCAGATGAGGAAGCCGGGGCTCAGCCCAACAGCTCCCCACTCTGGACGAGGTGACCCTTAAATCAGAAGTCCCACCTCTCCAGGTCATAGGGCCACTGCCCTCCCCACACCCTTCCCCAAACCACAAGGGGGCAGGAGACACCAGAGCATCTCCAGGCTCTGCTGCCATATTAATTAAACAGGTGCTAATTATTCAAGTGTTGATAAAAGCAATTGGTTCCATGCATGAGCTCATTTCATCCTTCGAACAGCCTGAGCAGCCCCAGTTTAGGCAAACCCTGGCCAAGGCTCGGACCCTGCTGCTTCTAATCTCATTCATGGCAAACCCACTCATTAGCACCTTCAGGAGTCTGCCCAGGAGGCCAGACTGAGCTCTTTGCAACTGGTTGGGTTTTTTAAATGGGTGCCTCTTTTGCCTATTTAAACAAATATTAACAGGCCAAGGAGTGTTCCCTCCTAGCATGATTTCTTTTTAAATAATCTTATTTATTTTTGCGGTACCAGGGATTGAACTCACGACCTTATGCTTGTGTCAGGCAGGTGCTTACACCACTGAGCTATCCCTGGCCCTTTTTTATTTGGTACAGGGTCTCATTATACACCTCAGACTTGTAATGATCCTCCTGTATCAGCCTCCCCAGCACTGTGATTACACCCAGTTTCAGTGACCCATGCATCATGCAGTACTGGGGATCAAACCAGGATCCTTACACTTGCCAGGCAGGAACTTAGATCACTGAGCTATCTCCCCCATTGTTTTTTGTTCTTTAAGACAGGGTTGTCACAAGGTGGTGCAGACTGGCCTCACAATAGGGGGTGCTCCTCCTACCTCAGCCTCTGAGTACTAAGATCATAGGCATGTGCCTACACTCTTAGCTTTGAGCACTTGCCATCAGGCCAATGTCTTTCAGTAAGGATTTTGCCACACTTAAGAAATGGAGGTGGAAAAAAAAAAAAAAAGAAATGGAGGTGGGATTACACAAAATACCAGAGGAGACCACCTTCACAGCTGGAACGAACTGTCCACATGACATTTACTTTTTCAGTCACAAAGCCTCAGCTCCTTGATGGCAGTGACCTTATTGAGTCCATCGGTGTCACACAGCACCCCAGCAACGACCCTGTCAGCATTCTAATTGGCCCCACAGCCCTGATGCCCCCCCTCCCCCCCGGGTCTAGGAGCTGTGCAGCCCCACAAGGTGACCAGGCAAACGCTCCTGGCTGGAAGTCTCAGAAGTCACAGCAGGCTCCAGCTGCGCCTGCCCTAGTTAGGAATAAAAGAAGAGCGACCCTGGAGGTCTGTCTGGGCTGTACCGCAGCTCTCTGCCATCTTCCACATTACCTGTGCTGAACCTCAGCAGCCTCAGTTTCGTTATCTGCAACGTGAGGCTGTGGATCTGCTAATAGTACTGCCTAGATGCGCACGCCAGCTGGCTTGTTTTTTTCTTCTATTCCTTTTCTTTTTCTTCTTCAGTACCAGGGATTGAATTTAGGACCTTGAGCTTGCCAGACAGGTGCTTATGCTGCTGGACTCCCTGGCCCTTTTAACATTTTTGAGACAGGGACTTGCTATGCTGTTCAGGCTGGCCTTGAACTCACTATGACCTTAAACTTGCAGTGACCCTCCTGCCTCAGCCTCCTAAGTACAGGGACTAATGGCAGTCACTACTATGGCTGGCTTCCAAAGCCCATTTTTAGCCTCTGTGCTTCAGCTTCTCATCCTAATATTTTTCTTAGTTTTCCTGCCATGCCTGTAAAGTAGAATGAGCAAAAAATGTACTCAACTTTGAATTATTTGGGGCTTAAATATACACTTCACATGAGATCCCCCTTTTGCTGGACTTTTGAGCTTGGTGGCCTATGGCCTAACTTCTTTAGACCAACACACCTCACCTCTGCAAACCCTGTCCCATGGGAACAGCAAAGGGAAACAGATGTGCTAAGCCCTTTCTGCAATGAACTACAAGGCCTAGTCCTCCTTAGTGGAAGACTAGACATCACACCCACTTCACAGACCTAGAGGATCCTAGAGGCTTTGAAACATGCCTAAAAATTCCTTGATGCTTTTCCCTGTAAACACAGAGCTGGGCTTGGGATACAGCTCAGCTGTAGAGCACTCGTCCAGACACACAAAACCCTGAGCTACATCCCCAGTACTGTGAAAAATAGAAGGGGGGATAGCTAAGTTCCCATCCCTGAGTATGGGTTAGACTCATTGATAGAATGTGGCAGAACCAAGCAATGTGCCCCACCTGGCGTGGTGGTACATGCCTGTAATCCTAGCACTCAGGAGGCTGAGGCAGGAAGATGCTGTGAGTTCGAGGCCAGCCTGGGCTACACAGAGAGTTCAGGGCTAGCTTGAACTATACAGTAAAATCCTGTCTCAAAAACACAAACCAAACAAACAGGATGAGCCTTCAAAATCAGGTCAGAAGAGGCACTTGTCCTCCTCCTTGCTCTTTCTCAAACCAGTCACTCTGGAGAACCAACTGCCATGCCATGAGGATCCTTGGGCAGCTCTATGGAGCAGAACTGAGGCCTCCCGCCAACAGCTACACAAGGTTGGAAGGAGAAGTGGATCCTTCAGCCCTCCCTAATCCCATTTCCAGATGAACCTGGCCCAGGTCTGAGGCTAAACACAAGCTCCCGAGAGACCCAGAGTCACCCAGGAAAGCCACGTCCAGATCTCCAGATCTCCGACCTAGAGAAACTGAGATAATCCTTGCTGCTTTAAACTGCTAACATTTTGCCAGGCACAAAATCCCAGTACCTGAGAGGCTGAGGCAGGAGGATCAATGGGACTCCACAGTGAGCTCAAAGCAAGCCTGGACTATGTAGCAAGAACCTGTCTTAAATGCCTCCAAATAAATAAAATAAAAATCAAGCTGCTAAACAAAAAAAAATTAAGGCTGTGTGAAGTTTTAGGGTCATGGTTATGCAGTAGCTGGATATGGTGGAATACCCCTGTAATCCCAGCACTTGAGAGGCTGAGGCAGGAGGATCACTGCGAGTTTGAGGCCAAACGTACAGGCCAACCTGTACTACACAGCAAGTGCAAAGTCAGCCTATACTACATTGTGAGACCCCCTTCTGCCCCTCACCAAAAAAAATGCATGGATACTCTTAAAAATACTGGCCACTGTTCAGGCAGGGATAAGGAATTTCCTGAGAGAAGCAATTCTGCAGAAAGGATTTCTGCAGAACAGAGATGGACAGAGAACACGGGTGGACACGGCTGACTTTGCTTTCAAGTCGTCCACGCTGTCATTCCCCTTTCCTTCATCCTGCTGTTTCCTAGCATTAAACTGTGTCACTCCTTCGTTGGCTTATCAGTCTCTCTCCGCACCACAATCTATGCTCCAGGAGGCCCCGCCCTGGCTTGATTCACTGCAGCCTGCCCTGTCTACCTGCAGCTAACGTATTACCATGCCCTTTGTAAGTCTTTTGTCTCCCACAAAGTTGCAAGCCCTCTCCCCCACACTGTCCTTCCCCTGCCTTAAGTATCTCAGCTGAAACCCATTAAAATTCCTAACCCCCTGACCACAACGGAAGAGCATAAACCCCAGGGCCATCAAGAAGCCTTCTGGTCACACACCCACCAAGCCAGGGAGCCAGCAGGTTGGGGAGCCCCAGCTGCCCAGTTTGGCAGGCGCCTCCAGCTAGGGAGCAACGTGATTTTCAGAAACAATGTAATTTTAATTAAATTCCACAGAACCATTCCACAGCCCCGGAGGACTGTCATGGTGGGATTTGTTACCTGGCTTATGAATATTTGAAAGCTGCATTCTTTTCAGCTGAACAAATGAACTATTTCTGAGGTGATGGTTTCCCCCCTAAGGAGGCTCGAGTGCCATAACAAGTGCCTGCAGCCATGGCTAGAGTTTGTAAATCTAGTTGCCATGCGATGCAACCAATACCTCAGACAGGCAGCCCTAGAAAACATGCGTGAGCCCTATGTTTTGGTAATTAAAGTCGACCCTAAGTGGATCTTTTGATACTGAGAGAGGATCTTCACAACTTAAAGGACTCTTCTATCAATGAACACAAGACACTAGTACATCAGAAGACACCTAGCAAGTGCCATTTGCCCTAAAGGGCTGTCTTCTCCCCACCTCTCCTCTCAAGGCCCCCCTTCTCCATACAGCCTGGGGCAGCGGCCCCTTGGCCTTGTCTGCCAGCCCTGCCTTGTCAATCTCCACAGCAGCAAGAGGATTTGCTGAGCAAACCTGAACACATTCTGCACCACATGAAATCTCAGAAGGGCTTCTGGCTGTTCTCATGGGAAACTGGAGCAGCTGCCTCTCCGTCCTTTTTTACCTTCTGCATAAGAGCCCTGAGCCCATGTGGCAACCCTGACCTTCCTGAGCAGGTGAGGAAGGACAAGGAAACACAGCAAGCCAGGGACTGGTTTACTATCCGCGTCCTCCACTGACTATACCCCACCTTGTGGGGGCAGGGACCACCTCAGGTTACCCCTCATCCAGCAAGTGCCAGCACCAATCAGGTGCTTAGAAACACACTGCTGAATGAATGAGTCTGTGAGATCCATCTGCCCCCCACCCTCCACATGCCCCTTTCAGCTCCACCCTGCTGTATGTTCCTTCCCCCTCTCTCCCACAGCCTCCCATTTCTTGCCATCTAAAGGCCAGGTTACATGTCCCCTTCCTGGCAACACCAGCGCAGGATTCTTCCGACCCTGTCTCCCACTCTGTGTATCTCCCTCTGCCCATCAGATCCAAGCCAGTCTGACCTGTGACCTCCAGTGGGCGGGGCCCTTGGTCTTACTCATCCACTCCAGAGTCCAGGGCCCTGAAAATCTTGCTGCAATTAAGTCAGAACAGAGTAGGATTGGAAGCAAATCCCGCTCCCTGTCCTCCCTGCCTTGGAGCCGGGTCTCTGCCTTTCATGCAGCCCAGAAATAAGAGTTGTACACAAGTTCAGCTTGTGGGGAGGGAAAATATCTGGGAAATAATTAAACAGAGGCTGAAAGCAAAACCCCGAGAAACCCAGAACCAGCCCTGGCCTTCCCTACCAAGTCTGCACTCCGCACACACTGCATGGAGGCTGAGGGGATGGAAAGTTCACAGCTCAAAAGCTCCTGGGCAATGGCTGGCAGCTGGCCTGGAACACACTCTGCCACCGCCACTGCCAACAGCTCCTTTGAGAAAACCTAAGAGCTGAGCCTGGCCTGGAAAACCTAGCACACCTATGATCCCAGCACTCAGGAGGCTGAGCAGAAGCGCCATGAGTTCAAGGTACCCTGGGCTACGCAGTGAGTGTGAGTCCATCCTGAACTACCTAGCTAGACTGAAGAAAGAAAGAAAGAAAGAAAGAAAGAAAGAAAGAAAGAAAGAAAGAAAGAAAGAAAGAAAGAAAGAAAGAAAGAAAGAAAGAAAGAAAGAAAG
>PVKA01051637.1:0-12100 GCA_004027165.1 Ctenomys sociabilis | reverse complement strand
TTTGAGATTTTCCAGGTCTGCCTATCCTGGGTCTAGCTGTTGTGTTCAGTTCCTTTTTTGCTGCAGCTCCTTTGGTTCCGCTATGTTGGCTCCCGGGGTCAGCCCTCCTGTGTCAGGCAGGGCGTTCCCCAGGTGGGTGGGCCTGGGCTTTGGTGGGTTTTCTGGGCTCACAAAAGGATGGTGGATGATCTTATTCACTGAGTAGGCTGTACTGAGCCGGCCAGCTTGTGCTGGCTCCGGGTCTACAGGCCGTAACCCAAGAAGGCTGGGAAAGGTCCCTCTGGTGCAGTGGGCCTGGAGCCCTCACTCATAGGCCAGGCTGTGCTGGGTTTCGGTCTGAAGCGTGGGACCGTCGATTGCTGAGAAATGTCCCTCTGGTGTGGCAGGCTAGGAGTTTTCACTCCAGGCCGACCTGCACTGGGTCTGGGGCTGTGGGGCGGGACCAGTAATCACCTGGAAGTGTTTCTCTGGCACAGTGTGCCTGGAGCTGTCACTGGGCCACTTGAGGTGATGGGCAGCTTAATCCCTGGGAAATGTATCTCAGGTACGACGGGCCTGCGGTTCTACACTCACTGACCTTTGCTGCCCAGAGAATCGGGGAAATTCCCACTCAATCAGTGGGCTTTAGGTCAGGGGATCTGGGGAGGTGTTGGTGAGTGGGTCCTGAGGTTTCAGGCCAGTCACTGGCTTGGAGGGGTTGGGGACAGGGATCCATGAAGCACGTGTGGGAAGAAGCCAAAGGCTCTCCCTCAGACTCACCACACTCTCACTGATTTGGGACGCCTGGTGAGTCCTGTAAATTCGCTCTTGCTGGGAGAGCTTGGCGCGGGATCCAGGAGGCCGCTGGAGTCAGCCACTGCCTCAGGCTGGTCTCTGGGTCTGGGCAGGTGCGGGCAGGATGGAGCAGGATGGCGGAATGGGCAGTGCTGTCTCTGGCTGGTCTCAGGGGCTGGGCGGGCGTGGGTGGGATGGAGCAAGATGGCGGAGTCGGCCGCGCTGTCTCTGCCCGGTCTCAGGGGCTGAGCGTGGGCGGCCGGGATGGAGCAGGATGGTGGAGTCGGCCGCGCTGTCTCTGGCCGGTCTCAGGGGCTGGGCGGGGGCCGGCGGGATGGAGCAGGATGGTGGAGTCGGCTGTGCTGTCTCTGGCAGGTCTCAGGGGCTGGGCGGGCGAATCAGAATTTTCTAAGATGTATTGTAATACATTGACTGTTATCATTGGTTATCAATGTGTCCTTATAACTTACTCCTAGATCCAGTGTAAGACCATTTTTCTCCTTTTTGTTGCTTCATTAGTTCCTATTTACAAGAAGAAATAGTCTGCTAAGGCACTTCTTCCATTCTATATGAATTAAAGGTAATGCAATTTTTAGTAAGGCTGAACATTTTACATATTATTTTTTACCAATTACTTCTAATGAATATAGTTGTGTAATGTTTATAGGCTACCTAGCTTAAAATTCACGTTTGTCTTTTCTCTCATTAACTCATGTTTGTGATACCAGATGATACTTTCTTTGAGAATCGGTATGTGTTGTAAAATACCTTGCTTGTTTTCAATCCCTTTAGCCTTCATTCCTCTCCTCTTCCCTCCTTGTCCCTCTTCCATCCCTCCAAGGTTCTACTTCCTAGTTTCCTGTTATTGTTCCTGTGTCCTACTCAATGATTTCTTTATATTTTGTTTGCCATACCACAGAAAGAATGTGATATTTACAGGTGGTTGTTATGTCTATAATTTATATTTTAAATGTTAAAGCTCTCTATTGGGTCTATTTTCTTTCTCTGTTAGAGGATATATTTTTGAAACAGGCTCTCTGTGTATAAATCAGGCTCTGTTGAACTCAGCTTGTATGTAGCCCAGGGTGATAATGAAGTTGCGCTAATTCTGCTGCCTCAGCCTCCACAGTGCTGGAATTGTATGAGTACACCACCACAACACACTGTATTAAAGGTTAACAAGTGCCTAAATACGTAAAGAAAACTGAGCAAGATTTTTTTAAATAAAAGTACTAATTGTATACATAATCCTTATGAATTCATATGAGAACTTCCAAATAACTGACATTTAATTCTCAACGTAATAAAGAAACTAGAGACCATCATTATGCCGGTATAATTGTTGAAAACAGAGATATAAGAAAGTTAATTAATTTACCAAAGATCACACAGATAGGAAGTAGTAGAGTTTGGATAGAAATATGTGTTTGCTCCTGGAATCCTATTTTTTAAGGACTGCTTTTGTTTTTAAAGACTATGTGAAATACACATGCTCCATGAACTATATAAAGGACAGTTAACTGTAGGGACTTACAAACTGAGAATTTTAACAGGTATCTCAGTTGTTTTCTATTGATGAACAGGAAATATTTGTCTAGGTAATTCATAAAAGGAAGAGGTTTATGTTTTTTATTAGTTCATGAGGAGCCATATGTGTTGATGGCCTTTTTGCTGATAGCATCTTGAGACAGCACAAGGAACCACATACCCAGAGACGTGGGGCATACATGTTTGTGTGGGTATTGTTTCTCTTTCTTAAATAAGCACTTGAATGCAGTCGTGGTGACTTCCTCTAGAAGACTTGATCTAATCTCATTCATCTATCACATGCTCACCTCTAAAGACCATATTTGCTTGAGTGTCTACCCTAATACTACCTCACAATGGGAATGAAATTTCAACATTGTGATGAAGGGTTAAGCACCTCAAGCCATAGCATATGCCAGTCGTAGTCACTGGCTTCATCTTTAACTTCTCTACATTTGATTAGGTAATAAAACATTATTTTCTTGTTTTAATTATATTTTATTTCTCTATTTTATTTCATAACCTCTAAAATTGAAGTATTCCATGGCTTTTAATATTTTTGTGTTAAATTTAAAAATATATATAATTATATGTGTACCCTCTGGGAAGCAAAACCATAAAGATCTATGATACAAATTCCTTGTAATTATCCTAGTCTTTAGTACACTTCTTAGCAACTTTTGTCGCCTAATAGATAGTCACAAACTTCAACACCTTGACATCCACCTTTGTCCTTTCACTATCTATAGATTGGCTGGGCTGGCTCTGCTTCACACTGGAGGGTAACTCAAGCCAAAAGCGACTTGGAATGATTTCTGATGGTATTGGAGAAAGTTCAAGTAGAAGTCTATGTGCAATCGCATTGCAAATCTTTGCATAGATAAGAACTGGCCAAAGCGAAGCCACAGCACTGAGAAAATAAATAAGAAAGCACAGTCTATTAGTCTGTCAAAAAAAGAGATACAAGGAAAGATGAAAAACTTAAGTTAATTATTCAATCATCATCGTGTATTTTATTTGCTAAGATTGAAATCCATCTATGTATTAATAGATAGATTTAGGTTAAGACCATCTTTTACATATGCTGTCTAGATTTTCTTTGTAATTATAATCTTACTATTACTAAAGGGCCATTATCTGTATTTAAGTTCAGATTGAAAGCATAGTTACATTTTCTGTTCAAGCAAGATTCATGGGACAATCCATTTATTCCCTAGTTATCTCTGTTACCCAAGGACTTATCTCAATAGAATAAAAATAAAACAAGTAAATATTAACGGGTCCTTTCAAAGTACCAGCAGAAATTGGTAATACAATTATTCAAACTATTATCCATATATACCCAAATACACCTTTTACCCTTCTTACATTTGTTCTTTTCCTCATCCCAGTTTTTCCTGCTGATTGAACAATTTCTTTCCCTTTCCCAGTACCTGTTGTACCTCATAGATTTTCATTCCTTTTCTAAGCTCTCAGACTAGTGAGATAATATGATATTTGCACAAATGGATCTGATTTATTCCACTTACCAATATAGTTTTTAGCTGCATCCATTTATCTACAAAACCCTCAAATTTATCTTTTTTATGGCAGAATAAAATCCACTGTGTAAAATATCATAAATTTTTATCCATTCCTTAGTTAATGGGCATTTGGATTATTTCCAAGATTTAGCTATGACAAAATGGGCTGCTGTAAACATGGGAGCATATATATGACTATGGTCTGTGGATGGGAATAGCTGGCTTGACTGGAACCTCCAAGCCTAGCATTTTGGGAATCTTCATACTGATTTCCATAATGATTTTACTAGCCTGCACTCCCACAAACAGTGGAGAGGGGTTCCTTGTTCTCCACAGCCTCTCTAGTATTTGTTGTTGGTTGACTTCTTGCTGATAGCCATTCTTTCTGGTATAAGGTGGTATCTCAGTGTCATTTTAATTTGCATCACTTGAATGGCCAATGATGTTGAACATCTTTCATATGTTTATTTGCCACTTGTATCTAATCATTTGTGAAATGTGTATTCATCTCAGATGCCCATTTTTGGGCTGAGTCTTTGAATTTTGGAAGCCTGATTTTTAAAAATTCTTTATATGTTCTATATAGGAGTCCTTTGTCTGGTGGACAGTCTACTATAATTGGTTTCTACTTCGTGGGTTTTCTTTCTACTCTATTGGTGGTTGCTTTTAATGTGTAGAAGCTTTTCAAAAAGGTGAGATCTCTATTGTTGATTCTTTGAAGTATTTCCTGGACAGTTTGATTTTTGTCTTTGAACTCTTTACCTACCCCAGTGGCCTTAACATTTCTACATACTTTCTCTTCCAGAAAATTTATTGTTACATATTTAATATTTAAATGTCTGATACATTTTGACTGTAGTTTTGTGCAAGGTGACAGGTCTATTCTAAGCCTTCAACATGTGGAAAGCCAGTTTTTCCAGAGCCATTTATTAAAGAGGCTTTCTTTTATTTATTTATTTATTTTTGCAATGAACATGCTTGGCTCTTTTGTCAAAGATAAGGTGGCTGGGTGTGCTTGCAGTTGTGTTCTAATCTAATCTGTTCCATTGATCCTCAGGTCTGTTATTTTGTCAGTACAATGCTGACTTTTATCACAGTAGCTTTGTAGTATAATTTCAAGTCAGGGATTGTCATGCCTCTTCTCTTTCCTTTGCTACCCAGGATTACTTTTGCTGTTCTCCATCACTTCTGGTTCCAGATGAATTTTTGAAATGTTTTCTCTAGATCTATCAGTTATACTAATGGTATTTTAACTGAGATTGCATTGTATCTGCATACTAATTTTGGGAATGTGGCCATTTTCACAATGTTAGTCCTTCCTGTCCAGGAGGAAGGGACATATTTCCCATTTTATGAAATCTTCTTCAACTCCTTTTTGCAGATTACTATAATTTTCACTGTGTAAATCTTTTACTTCCTTTGCATCACAGAATTTTTATCCATAGAATTTCTGAAGGAAGCAGCACCACTATTTCTCTTCTCCAGCTTTCCCATCCACGAAACTCTTACTCCCTCTCACAGCTCACCTGTTGGTTTTCCTAGCCAGTCTCTCTCTCTTTCTTTCTTTCTTTCTTTCTTTCTTTCTTTCTTTCTTTCTTTCTTTCTTTCTTTCTTTCTTTCTTTCTTTCCTTCCCTCCTTCCTTCCTTCCTTCTTTCCTTCCTTCCTTCCTTCCTTCTTTCTTTCTTTCTTTCTTTCTTTCTTTCTTTCTTTCTTTCTTTCTTTCTTTCTCTTTCTTTCCTTCCTTCCTTCCTTCCTTCCTTTCTTCCTTCCTTCCTTCCTTCCTTCCTTCCTTCCTTCCTTCCTTCCTTCCTTCTTTCTTTCTTTCTTTCTTTCTTTCTTTCTTTCTTTCTTTCTTTCTTTCTTTCTTTCTTCCTTTGCCAGAACCAGGGATTGAACTCAGAACCTTGAGCTTGGCAGGAAAGCACTTATTCTACTGAGTCATCTCCCCAGCCCAAAAAGTCATCATTTAAAACGGTCTTGCATCTGTGAATAATTTCATCCACTGTCATAGTCCTAAGCTCTGTGGAGAAAGTCCACTGTTTCCAGGGAAGAGGTCCCCATCT
Source organism: Ctenomys sociabilis (assembly GCA_004027165.1). Classification (NCBI taxonomy): domain Eukaryota; kingdom Metazoa; phylum Chordata; class Mammalia; order Rodentia; family Ctenomyidae; genus Ctenomys; species Ctenomys sociabilis. The sequence goes on along the minus strand of PVKA01051637.1, from coordinate 6,212 downwards.
CCAGGAGATGGCAAGATGATTCCTAGCTCTGGTACTTGGCAAGTGTGCACTGCACTTTTGGTGTAGTCAAGACCTGCATTGTTTTAGGATGCAGGATTCTTTCAGAATCCATCAGTAAATATAGCTAGTTGACCTAAGTGACCGATTTATGTTTTCTCTGACAAGAGGAAGGGAAAATTCTAAGGAAGGATTGCCTCAGTGCCTTTCATAGAATAGGTTTTCCTCCTTAAATCCCTCCATAATTCAAGATGATAGTAATTATTCAGATCCTTCCCAAAACTATACTTATATATTTTTTGTGACTTTCCACATTGTTCTTATCTCAGGTACTTTTCTCTGGTTACTATGATAAAATACCTGATGGCAAAAATTAAGGAAGGAAAGTTTTATGTACCTCGCAGTTTGTGGAAATTCAAATCTGTACTTGCCTGACTCCAAGGAAGAGTGGCATATGGTAGAGGGCAGCAGTTCATGATAGCAGAAAACAGCAAACACAGTAAGAGCAAAAAGAGGAGATCAGAGACCAAGCCTCTTTCCCTCTGTTATACTCTATGTAGGATACACGCTTCCGGGTGGGTATGGCACTCATACCCATGATCCCAGTGCTGCACCATGAATCAATCAAAAACTGTAAAAGCCTTCCCCGTGACTGAGTGAGGGCTTGAGGGAACAACTAGACACAAACCATAAAATTCCACTGCTGGATCCCCAAAGACTCATGTAGAGCCCTTTATGCATAAAGCATTTTAGTCCATCTGTAAGAGTTGGCAAAGTCCCTGTTGTTCAGCATTGCTGAAAATTCCTAGTCCCATGTCTCCTCCAAGATATAAGGCAAACTCCCATATGTGAACCCCTGTACAGATGAAAAGCTAAATGCTTGCAACATTCAATGGCACAAAATAAACATTACCATTCTAAAAGGCACAAACAGGCAGATACAAAGAAATGGGACCAATGTAAGTCCAATATCAAGTGGGGAAAACATTACATTCTGTAGTTAATTATGAAACATCTGAAACAATCTGTGGCAAGTTGTGATCCTCCAAAAAGCTTTGTGACTCCACCTCTATGGCACTTCTGGTGGCTGTAACTCTCAAAGCTTCTCTCTTAAGCCCACTCTACTCAGTCATTACAGATTTCCTTAGATAATCCATATTTCCTGTTTTGCCAAAATTCTGGAGTCTCTCCTGCACCTTTGCCTTCTCATGCATGCTCTCACATATTGCCTTCTCAGGAGCACACTTGGCCTCCAGGCCTTGCTCTGAAATATGAGTGGATACCTTTCCCATCTCAGAGCTCTTGCATTTTATATGCACCTAAAACAAGCACTGCATGGATGATGTCAAGGTCCACTGCCAGCTGGAGCAGAAACCAGGCTTTTTTCTACCTTGGCTATATGGACTGAGTACCTGGATCACTGAGCTCTGTGAACCTGATTCTGAGGAACTTGTTCTCTATGCCACCACTGTTTGGGAACCTGGTGTAGTCACCACCACCATTTTGGAATCTGATTTAGCTGCTGAAATTCTGGAACAGGGTGCTCTGTGGCTTTCTCCTCAAAACAAAGTCATGGGGCTGGGGAGATGGCTCAGTAGAATAAGCGCTGCACTGTAGGTGCAAGGGTCTGAGTTCAATCCCCAGTTCTGGCAAAAAAAAAAAAAAAAAAAAAAAACATAACAAACAAAAATAAAACCAAAGTCTTTCATGTTTGCAGATTTGAAGCAGCAATGAGTGGAGACTTGCTGCTTCTTGTGATCTCCTCAGGCCGGTTTTTATATTCTCCTATTCCTTCTTAGCAATTGAAATCTACTGAGCTCTGTCTTTGCAGTCCACTGTATTATCAGAGGTTTTTTTGCCTGGCCAAACTGGCAGCATTTTAAGTCATCCTGCTGAGCTCTTTTCTCTTGATTCATAACATAAGACTAGCTAAAGGCCATCAACAAAAGCCACACAATCGCCTCAGCATTTGATTGATATAAGGTTTCCTCTGCGAGATTAATTAGTTTTCTACTTTTAATCTCAATCCAAATCTCTGGATATGTGCAAAATGTAGATGAATGTCTTGCGAAGCTAAAGCACACACTCTCTGGAGTGCAACAGACAAAGTTGTCTTTCCCAGCAAAAATCCCCCAAGCCTTGTCTTAACCAGCAAAATTTCTATCAGCAGTCTGGTTTTTGGAGCTCTGACCAGAATTTCCCAAAGGAAAAGCGTAAGGTGTTTCAGTGCTATTCTTTCATCATTTTATTTGTATTTATTTATTTACCTTGTTAAGTTTTTATGTATTTAGTACAGGATCTACAGGATCTCTGTATGTACATCAGACCTGTAGTGATACTCCTGTTTTCAGCCTCCCAAGCAGTGGGATTACAGGTACAAGCCGCTATGCCTAGTCTAGTGTGATTCTTTCAGATGAAATCTCTAAGCCTTTCTAAAATTTTACAAGCCATTCTCAAAGGCTTAAGTAGTCACCATAATGACCCCACTCTTGCTCCCAAACTATGTCTTAGTTCCTTTTTCTCATTTCTGAGACAAATATCTGTTTCTCCAACTCTTTTTTCAGAACGAGGGATTGAACTCAGGCCCTTGCACTTGCCAGGGTAGCGCTTACTCTACTGAGCTATCTCCCTGGACCTGCTTCCCAAAATTAAGAAAGGAAAGGTTTATTTAGCTCTCAATGTTGGAGGTTTCAGTCCAATGCAGAGTGGCACACGACAGTGGGCAACAGTTCAAGACAGTGGAAAACAGAAAAATCAGCAAGAGCAAAAAGAGAGGAGCAACAGAGAGTAAGCCTCTTTCCCTCCATTATATTGTACACAGGCTGCCCTCCCCAAGGTGAGTGTGGCACCCACAGCCATAATCCTGGGACTGTATGATCAGTCAATCAAAACTCTGGAAGGCTGTCCTTTGACTGCATGAGTCTTTAGGGAGGCATCCAGGCATAAACCATAACCGCTTTCTACTCTCTTAACTCTTGATTTCTTTATGCCTTAACGCTGACTCTACAACTAGAAAGCCAATTCTTAGTTGTACCACCTCTGTGGGTTCATTCACTACCTGTAACTTTTTAGACATTGAAAATTGGTATCACCCCCTGTTTCCCCAGATCTTACTCACTAATTGTAGAAATCCCATTTGGAACTATTTCCTAGTACGTGTTCATCGCGACAAAATCTTGAACTATCCAAGTAAAAGTAATAGTTGAATTGATATGGAATATCAAAGCATGTTTAGAGAAATTTCAATACTCAAGATGTCAGTGTCTAAATTTCACTTCAAATGGCTAAAGTATTACATGCAGTTTTTACTCAAATTAGTGAGATACAAGAAAATTTAAAATAAACAAAATTAATATGTCTCACTTAATTTTTGGCAAAAACTTAAAAGACTAATAATGCAGCATGCACAAGAGGGTGTAACATATCTTATGATTCAAAGTTCCCGAACAATAATTATTATATAAAATTTGTAATGAACTTTTAACAATATTTATGAAAATTTATAATTATCGCACCCCTATTTTCAATGAATTTCCTGCTTGCAATATGTTGCATGAAAGGAATGACACACATTTGCCCATAATTCATTATTTTATTTTGAATAATCATAACAGCAAATAGGGAAAATTATCTGGGTCCCTCAGTAAGAATTTTGTTTAATTTTGGCACATGTACACATTTTTGCTTTAAAAAGTCATTATATTCAGCAGTAAATCTCAAACATATCACTCAATTAACATTATTTGCTCAAATATAAAGATGATTTAAAAATTCTTTTCTAGCCCTAGGGTTATACATTCTAGGACAAATAATCTTTGGATACCTGTGGACTGAAAATCCTTTGACAGTGTAATAAAATCACCCAGAGAGAGAAAATCGTTCCTAATGCCGACTTCACAATTACGTGGCACTCTTGATGTCAGAAAGGGTCCATGCTAAGGGAGATGACCTCCGGAACTCGGAACCATTCGTGCAGAGAGAAGCTTGTGGTGTCCGAGTGGTGTGTTCCTTGGGGGCTAGCAGATGCACCAGAGGTGAGGGGTGTGAAGAACTGGCCATCAATTCAGGCGCATTTTGCACTGGCAGGCTCACTAGGAAATGATCAGAGCAAGGTGCCTGTGTGGTGGGAAAGTGTTGCAACAGGGAACAGAGGCTGACACCAGGACAGAGTCAGCTCACCAAGGAATGCTGTGTTAGGGATGACAGCCCTTCAGGAGTTACAGATGTTTCACAGTGCCTTTTGTTCTCCCATTTCTTTTTTCTTCAGGCCTGTTTTAAGTGCTTAGGGCACAGGGTGCATTTCATCATTCTAACAATATTTTGGAGTCCTGAGAAGAACTGACACATCAGGAGACAGGGAGTAAACCTATATAGTCTAATTGAACTTTAGCCTATGGAATGGTCCTAGCACTCCCATCTACCAGCAATGTATTTTTCATCATTCAAGGGTCTGCTAAACCCTGTTTCCAAGGACTGTTGAAGCACAAATAGTATACGGAAAATAACTTTCAATGTAGCAAATGCTATGTCTTTAATGAACAGCAATTGTGAATACAATTTTATTCATATCAGAGGAGACTACACACGTCTTATAAAGTTTTTGGTTATAAAGAAGTCAGAGAATAGGCAGGGATCAAGGACAAACAAAATCAAATTCCACCAAACCCTTCTATAGTACAGACCACATTACTTAATAAGAGGGCACAGGATTTACCATAATTCTCCACAAGTGTTTGGAACTTGGGATCAGACCAGTAATTCCCCTCTTTTTCAGGTGCCCCCAACAGAATAACTCTATTTTAATTTGTTTCAGTAACAACATCTATTCTTACTGAGTGTTTTCCCACACGACAGAAGATAACACAACTAACAGAACAGATACATGCTCTCTCAGCTAAGGACGAAAAGTGTCAGAAAAGTGACTTCTTGGCATGATTTATCAAGATGGAAACCCGCCTCATGAAGTTCAGTAACACTTTTAGTTATATAAATACTAGATTATTCACTGGGCACAAGCGCACTGGAAAGGGCTGTTTTAACTGTTGCATTCTTACTAAAATTCCTCACAAAAGAAGAAACTGCAGTGCCTCAAATCACAGTGATTTACCACAGGGAATTTCTGATTTCCTCTATATTCCCCTCCTACATCCTGAATTCATTTTTAATTATTCTGTATAAGGGTGGTCATTATTGATATTATCATCATCAATATTTCCTGTTAGACTTAAAATACCTAAGAGCAGAAGAAGAAGCCTTTTCATCCTAGCATCATTTCCATAAGTATAAAAACATCCAAAGAGGAGATACTCAGTAAAAGAGTAGAAAAATATAATTACCAAGCAAGGAATGTAATATGTTATTATATCTGCATTTTTCAATCATTGAATGTTACCAGGTATGTCTGTGAATGACAGAGAGAGAGAGAGAGAGAGAGAGAGAGAGAGAGAGAGAGAGAGAGAGAGAGAGAGAGAGAGATCAACAGCTGACAATCTATTTCTTTGATTTACGTAATATAAGAATACAGTTGCATTTGGTGGGGTTCTGATACATCTCTAAGTTATGTCTCACTTTCATGATCCATGGTTTCATTCTGAACACAAGATATTTTCAAAGACTGTTAAAGAGAATTAAAGGAGAGTAGAACATTTCAGCTTAATACGAACACTGAGTGTAACCTATGTTACTCACAACTATGGGTTCTGAAACTAAAGAAATGATCTATTAAATGAATGTGATGCTAATGTGGCAGAGGCACACAGGAATACATAATGACACCTCTAGCCTTATGTTTACCTCTAACTAGATATAAGGAAAAATAGCTTTTATCAAAACAGAATGAAGATTCAGCCTCCCATCGCACTAACGTGTTATGTTGGAGGTTGCCTCAGGAGCAGGGAGAGACACAACAGCATCTCCATGGCTGGCTGCAGCTCCCGCTTGGGCCCTCCATTCCTCCCCTCTGAAAGTCTCCACATAGTGGCATGGGAAGGCAGTGGGCAAGGTTTCTTTAACCTTGGCCAGAAACTCCATGACTTTCATCTTGCTTATCTCATCATGTGCTTGTGGACCCCACAGGAACTCATAGCGTGAAGGATCACTGACAAGCACCTGGCGGAGCATCACATAATTTTTCTGCACCAGATCTTTGGTGATGAAAGTTTGTACCTCACCACAGCTTAAGGATTCCTTCTCATTACACATGGGCATCATATTCA
>PVKA01051636.1:0-12101 GCA_004027165.1 Ctenomys sociabilis | reverse complement strand
GCCACGTACCTTGCCGACAATGTCAGATCCCCTCCTCCAGTAAGCTCCATCCACTCTACCTCTACGTTACATCGCGCATCTGAATGCTAGTGTCAGCTTTGTGTCACTATGTCACTATGTTGGAGATAAACAACCTATGAGGAGGAAAGATAATTTTGGACCCTGGTTTTAGAGGGCTCGGTCCATGGCTCCTTGGCTCTTTGGGGGAAGGCTGCTATAGACCAGTGCATTATAGCAGAAGCATATGGCAGAGGAAGTTGCTTTCATGTTGGCCAGGAAATGAAAGAGAAAAAGCCATGGTTCTAATATGAAGGACATTCCCTGAGTGACCTAACTTCCTTTTAAAAGGCCCCTCCAACTTCCTCCAACTAGTTCCGCCATCCCTCAGTAGAGCCCTAGTCTGGTGCCAAGCTTTTAACACGTGGGCCTTTGAGGGGCACCTCAGATTCAGACCACAGGGGCAGCCATGCCGCTCGCTGCCACCACACACTCAGATCTCATCACCTCTCCATGCACATCTTTAGCAGTACATTCATTCTTTTATCTTCCAATGATCTGTTCTTCAGAGTGAGCTTCATAAAATGTGAATTGGATTGCAGCACTCCCTTGGATAAAACCCCCCAAACCCTCAAAACTCATTGCCGGGGCAGACACGGCCCACAGAAAATACCCCATCTCTCTCTCCAACGTTCTCCTAACTCAAGCTCTTTGCCTTTCCCTTGGTTCTTTCAGGAAGCCATGCATCTTTTACACCTCAGTGCTTACAAATTCTTCCTTCTGCCTGGGCTGCTCCTTTCCCCGGCCTTTTGTACTCCTTGCATGCAGCGTATCTTGGCTCTGTTAGCAATTGGTGATTTCATTCCTAGACCGCCAAGAATGGAAGTCTCCTTTTGCCTGTCTCTCCATCTCTGTGATTCTGTTTCATACCCTTTTAAATTTCTTTTACATCTGTTATTGCAACATCCAGATACTGTATTTTTTAAAATTTTCCATCTGTCTCACTGCTGGTATGATAGGAGTTACCAGACAGCTCTTACTGTGTGCCCAGCTGTTCTACTTTGGATTTAGAATGTCCTTCCAAACCCATGTCTTGTGTAGTTGGTCCCTCAATCAGCAATTTTCAGAATCTAGGCCTTTAAGAAAGATAGAATCCAAAGAGCACTAATATCACTAATGAAATAAGCCACTATTGGCTTCCTAGCCAAATAGGATATTGGGAGGCAGTGGAAACTTTAAAAGGTGGCAGGAACTAGGTCATTGAGGTGTCTTTCAAGGGTACCATTTGCCTCTGGCCCCTTTCCTCTTGGGCTCGCCCTCACTTTCTTTGCCCCTGGCTGTTAGGAAGTGAGCAGCTTTGCTTCTCCAGGGCTTCATATCACCACGTTGTTCCTTACCAGAGGCTCAAGCCATAAGGCCCTGTGGTCATGGATCGAAACCTCTGAACTCGTGAGCCCAAATACATTCTCTTTCTTTAAAATTGCTTCCTGAATTTTATCACAGCCACAGGAAGCTGACAAACACACAAGCATTAGCGCAAGTGTTCATTACCTCATTTTCTCTTCACATGAACTCAAGACAAAGTAACAAGGCACAGTGTAGGTAAGTGATCATCCGAAGACAACTGGCAAAATGGGACTTGAACCCACTGGTCTGCCACCGCCATTAGCTCTTGGGTGTCAATGCAGTTGGCTGCAGCACTAGGCTAACACCCATGGCAGGGCTCGCTTGCCTTTCCCTGAAACTGACTTCTACAGCCTCCTCCTAGCAGATGGCCACACATGGCAGGCCCTCCATGCAGTCAGTGAGTAGATAAAAATGAATGAGCAATCAAAATTATTCTGTCTTTTATTTGTGATTTGGCCTCCTGATGATGAACACAACCCGAGCCTGCCCTTCTGCTGTCCTGCATGTGTTCATCCAGTTCACATGACCCTGAGGGTTCTGTTAGGGAAGCAGAAGCACAACCCAGCAGGGAAACCTAACAAAAGTAAATATTTCATGGCTCACAAGTTTTAGTGACCACATCAGATCCTTGTAAAGAGAATTATATTAAATGTAAGTATCAACTGGTGCCATACCCAAGCCACAGACCAGAGCCCTGGTGCTCAGGGGTTGGGCTGCACACTGCGTGGCTTTGTGGAGCCTAAGAGGCTTCTGGAAAGATCACTTCTCGTGGACTAAATTCAGCATGGTGTGGAAGAGGGAGGGTACAGAATGAGGGTCAGTTTTAAATGAATTTTTCAAACATCAATTGGGCTGTGGTAAAGTGTGTACTTAGCAATCCAGTTCCTAGGAAAATACACTCACACACACACACACACACACACACAATTGCAGTTCAATTGTGCTAGCAATTAAAGTGATATCTGAAAGCTCTGGAGACAGCTATGTGGTCAGCTCATCCAATCTGCCTGGAGGGACTAAAGAGATATTTTAGCAGCCATATACAAATATCTGATTTCCAAGCCAGGGAGTTAATGCAGTGGCATAAGCACCTACCTGGCCAGTGCAAGATCCTGAGTTTGATCCCTGGTACAGAAAAACAATCTCATTCACTCTCATATCACCAGGAATGGAGATGGCAGCTATCAGTCCCATCTTACTGATGAGAAAACCAAGGCTCATCCTCCATTGAGGAGATGCTGTGGATCCAAGTGAGAAGGACTAGCAATCTCCCAACCCTGCCTTTAATCCCATCATTTTTTTTTTTTTTTTTTTTTTTTTTGTCTTTTTGAGACAGGGTCTCACTATGCAGTTCAGGCTGGCCTTAAGCTCACTTTGTAGCTCAGGCTGGTCTCGAACTCACAACAATCCTGCCTCAGCCTCCTGAGTGCTGGGATTACAGGCATGCGCCACCACGCCCGGCTTAATCCCATCTTCTGTGTGTATTAATTCATGTCCTTAGCTGAATTGTTCCCCTAGGCCTCAATTTTTTGACTTATTATAGCACTCACCATCTTGGTTGTGATTTGCTAGTTGCCTGAATAGGCTGTCCCTTACCAGGTGATGTCTGTGGTTGGAAAGACAATTCTCACATTGCATGTCCCTATCACCCAGCACACCTCAGAGAGCTGAGCTTGCAATAGACACTTTAATCCCAAAGGAAGCATCCACCCTGATAACAGTGCTGCATCTTCACTGCTCTTTCTGCTGTCTTGGTACATTGTGCTGCTTGCTCTCTGCTAGCAAGTGGGAGTCACAGAGTTCATGTAGAAATGGTGCTGAGCTTTTTTGGAAAAGAGGAATCATCCATGTTCAGAGATGACCTGGATGCAACATGGAGTTTAGGGCTCTGGGTTCGCTTCATGGCTCTGGTGTTTCCTAGCTGGGGGATATTTAAGAAGTTCATGTAATGCCGGGCATGGTGGCGCAGGCCTGTAATCCCAGCACTCGGGAGGCTGAGGCAAGAGGATTGTTGTGAGTTCGAGACCAGCCTGAGCTACAAAGTGAGTTTTAGGCCAGCCTGAACTGCATAGTGAGTGAGACCCTGTCTCAAAAAGAAAAAAAAAAAAAAAAAAAAAAAGAAGTCCATGTAAGCTGTCTGAGTCTCCTCTTATGAAACGGAGTTGGTAATATTTACCTTGCAAGGTGACTGTGACACATAGATGAGATCATTTCTGTAAAAGTGTAAAAGAGTGAGGCCCAACCCAGGTGAATCATGACACGGGCCACCTCGGGCCACGGTTCAGGCTCTGCTCTTGTGTGGCTGGCACACGCCACCTCCGAGAGCCAAGCTGTCAGGGGCTTGTAAATAATGCGCAGCGGAATGAGCCCTTGGCGCCACCTGCTCCATGGAGAAGGCGGGATCTTTCTGCAGTTGAGTCAGTGGAATGAGCTGGGTACAGGCTGGACAGGGCTTGAGTCCTTAGTCTGGTAGCTTTGCCCCCTACCCAAGCCTCTTGAGGGAGGAGCCGACTAGGCACCCCCAGGAAGAAATAATCCTCTTCTAGAAAAAGCTGCTATTGTAATACTTGAATTAGAAGCTTTCACTCAAAGGCCACATGAGGGAGCTTGGGAAATGCATGCAATGAGAGGGAGGCAAAGTATCCTGGCTTTGTTCCCCAAATCTTCCCACTTCCCATCCCTTCCCAGCTGCCCTCCCTCCAGCTGCCACCTCCTGACACATGCTTTCCTGCTCCTGCCCACAGCTGCCAACATCTGCCCTGGAGGGCCCTCGGCAGGAACTCTGTGGGAGGCTTCCACTCTCGGAGCAGCTTTTACAGACTGCTTCTGCCAAGCAGGGCTTAGCTGCCCACCTGTGCTTGGCAGGCATCTGTTGGGTGCACACCAAGGAAAAGGAGAAGCCCCGAGCAGGGACCCCGGAGGGTTGACATGGCTCTAGCGGAGCTCCCCAAGGCCTTGCTTCAGGTGCTGAGTAGGCACCCAAGCAGGTCTGTGACCCCCTCCCATGTGTTCAGAAATGTCATGTGTTCCTGCTTCAGGGCCAACTTCTCTTCTCTTCTCCTTCCTCTTATGACTTCATGCCCTGCAGTTGTGGACACTCTAGGACTCGTCCATAGTATCTAGTTGGCAGCCTGGAGGCTTTCTGAAACCCAAGCTTGCGAGTCTGCGAGTCCTGCCTGTACAGACACTACCTTTCACGCAGGATGGCCAGGCCAACTCTGGCCCAGCTCTAGTTTACATTTGGACTATTTGCCAAAGGTCCATCTGTTGAAGGCTTGGTCCCCAGTTGATGGTGCTACTGGGAAATAGTGGAGCCTTTATTAGGTTATTGCATGTGTGTCCTGGAATGAGGCCATTGGAACCCTGTCCCTCTTCTTTGCTTCCTCATTGTCATAAGGGGAGTTGCTTTGCTCTACCATGGACTCCTGCTGCAATGTGCTGCCCACCACAGGCTCAAAGCAGTGGGGTCAACTGGTCATTGAAACCTTCAAAACTCAAAGCCAAAATAAACCTTTCTTCTTGGTAAGTTGATGCATCCCAGGCATTTATTATAGTAACAGAAAGCTGACTAGTGATTCCCTGCACAATATACCCAATTCTGTCCAAGTCTTAGCTTCTGGAATGCCCTCTGCCTGGAGTCTCTTCCCCACTTTATTTGCCTGCTCAAACCCTTGACACCGCTCGCTCTTCGTGCCCTTCAGTTGAGCCACTATTTCAGCATGTGAAGAGCATTTTGAAGACCAAGACTGCTTTCTGTCTATATCTGCAGAGCCTGGGTGAGTGTGGTGTGCCTTATGGGATCCAGTAAGTGTTGGCTGAGCTAAAGCCATAGTTTAAGCTCCCATTCAGGATCCAGCACATACGAGTGAGCGACATTACACAAAACTATGTGTTCCTTTCTGTGGACTCTTCACTGTTTCTGTGAATTCTCATGGCATCTAACGAACGCTCAGGATCTAGGTATGAATCAAAAATACCCTCCAGGTGCAGGCAGTACAAACTTGATGAAGACACAGTCCCAAGAGTGCTGGCTTCCGTGGCTCCTCTGTGAGGTACCACAGTGTTCCTCCCAATCACTGAAGCCTGGACCTTGAGCTGGATGATTCTGTTTTATTCTTAATTCCACCATTCCATCTCCAAGAAATCCTCAACCAGTTCTCTTTTCTCTGACCTTTCCTTGTTGTTGTTCAATCTTTATTCGGTGTTTAAATTGAAAGATAATATCACATGAGATTTTGAATAGTTGGTGTATAGAATAGCTAAATCCAGGCATTGCCTTAGTTGCCTTTTTGCTGTGAATGCACAGAGCACCATTCTGTTTACAAGATAACAATCCCCACTCTCCAGTCTCATTCCCACCCCGTTGTTCAGAGATTCATCCTGTCTCACGTAAAGCACTAATCTCTTCTTAACCAGTCTTTCTACTTCTCAGCAGACTGATCTCAAATTTGTTTTCCACATTGCTACCAGAGAAAATTGCTGTATCATAGCATTAATCTTTAAACTGTTACAAAGAGGCCTTATGAACTGCACCAGTGATTTTCAAGCTTTCAGACACAACACTCATTTTTAAATAACAAATAAAATCTGTAAGTAATATAATCCACACACAATTTCAAAATACCAATTAGTACTGTAATTAGAAAATAAAGAGAAAAGTAATTTGCTGTAAAGTAAGTTGTATTTTAAGATATAAAGTCTGAGCGCTGCTTGTGTTGTGTAGCTTTCTACCACTATAATAAAATGCCTAAGATTATTATTTTATAAACATATTTGTTTTGGCTCACAGTTTCTGACATTCCATTCTGTGATTGGTTAGTCTTACTGACTTATGGTGGTAGTGGGGGTGCTAGGTGACAATGGGGGAGTGAGTGACAGAGCCAGCTGCCTACTACATGTCCAGAAGGCAAAAGAAAGAACAAAGGAAGGGGATGGGAGCACTACATTCCCATAGCCCACGCACATACCTCCAAGGACCTGAGGACTCTCCTCCAGCCCCGTCTCCTACAGGCCCTGCCATCTCCCACAAGCATCGCCCTGAGGACCTTCAGCACTTGGCCCCTCGGGAGCATTCACCGTCCAACCTAGAGCACCACTGCATCTCCATTACACAACCCGTCTCAGGCCGTCTCACGAGCCTCCCCACCACGCCCACCCTGTGGGCTCCTGCCCCTGCCTCCAGGGCCAGAGTCCTCCTTCCAGGCTTGCTGGCACTTCGCTTCATTTGCACTCTAATATATACTTAGCTGTTACACATTTTCTTAAAACTTACAAAATTTTGTAAACACATCAAAAGTAGAATGACTCCTCACTTATTCCCACATTTCTGCAATTATCAACATCCGTCCCCCTGGAGGGGGAGGGGTCCATTTGCCCCATGGTGTTATATATTCTCTTATACCTTTTTTTCCTAATATTTTGAACATAATATTAAATATTTCTTTGTATATTTTGAAAACAAACAGTATTTTATGACAGTGTTGGAGGCTGTGGCGGAGGATAGGAGACCTGCGAGTACTGTGAAGCCTGGTGAGGTGGAAAGAGGAATAAATAACAAAGGACCCTGCCAGCGAATCCGCGGGTTCTAGTCACCAGGAACAGGGTCCAAAGTCCTAACAGATTTTCCTTCATACAGCAGCTGGGATTCTCCTGCAGAGACTTAATTGTGATCGTCACTTTTTAATCACCTGTTTACTTTCTCAGCAGCATATTCATTAATCATCAAGGAAAGGACATCCGAGGCTATTACCATGGGCAGCTGGCAAGACTCCATGTTGATCACAGTGCCAAGACACCCCCCAGGTGAGACACACTCCTAAGCCTTAATTTCCAAGAAAGTCACCAGAACTAGCAGGAAAAGTGGGGAAAGTTCTTCACACCAAAGAAACAATGAAAGAGTTACATATGTGTGTCCAATTTATTTCACTTAAGAGTATTGTTTCAAGGTGTGTCCGTTCACTTAGGAATGTCTCAAGTTCACCCTTCTTTTTGGCTGAGTAGTACTTCACTGTATTAAAAAAGGGTTTTTAAAATCTGTTCCTCAGTTGATGAATATCTGATTTCTTTCCAAGATTTAGCCATTATAAACTATAATAACACAGCTATAAATATATGGTGCACATATACTGCTATCGTATGTGTTTCATTCTTTCAGGTAAGTTCAGGGGAATTGCTGGGGCAAATGAGACCTCTAAGCATAACTTTTTAGGAATCTGCACACTGATTTCCAGAGCGGTCTCACCAGCCTACACTCTCCTCAGCAGTGAGGAGGGGCTCCTCTCCCCCACAGCCCCACCAGCACTTGTTATTGGTTGATTTCTTGGTATTTGCCATTCTTTCTAGGGTGAGATGAAATTCAATGTTGCTTTATCTTGTGTCTCTCAAATGACCAGTGATGATGCAGATTTTTGATGTATTAATTTGTCACTTGTACTTCTTCATCTGAGAAGTGTACATTCCATCTCTGATGCCTATTTTTGGATTGGGTCTTTGAATTTGGGGGAAAATGAGTGATGCAATCTTAATGATCTTACTAATGGTTAAAAAATACTATTTAATGGATAGGCAAAGGCTTAGAAGAAGAAAATATACCAAATTGTTAAAAATGTTGGGATTTAGTTTGCTTTTGTGTTTTGTGTTGTTTTGTTTGGGTGTGGGGGATGGAACCTAGGGCCTGAAGCATACCGAACCTAAGCTTTACCACTGAGCTACATCTCCAGCTCCAGCAATGCTTTGTTGGTAGTCTGGTTTTTTTTTTTATATGAGTGGTGAGGTTATTAATATTTTGGGTTTTATTTTTAATTGTTTTACCCACTTTCCAGATGACTTTGCTAAGGAACATATCTTCATTTTATGATCAACAATAAAGTTCTATTAAACCACCACAGCAAACAGAAACTCCAGGAGTTTAGGATTTCAAACTGGCCAAATAAACTTACTGGGATACTGTTTCTTAGTAAATTTTAAAACTTGGTCTGAATAGTTCCTATCTACCCTTCTACATGTGGTTTTCAGTTACTTTGAGCCTATTTTCTAATTGATGGAACCTGGAAAACTACAGCAAATGAAAGCAGCAGTTTGAGGAACCTGTGAGACGTTGGGTCTTGGGCAACTTTCATTCCTTCTCTGAATTTCATCTACTAAATAAAATACTTGGAAAAACATTCCAGAACACACTAAGCACTCAGCGTATGAATGCTGCTACCTTGAATTCATCATCCTAGTATCTATTACACATTTCTCTTCTCTTAGTTGACTTGGATGCAGCCAATCCATTGTCCTCCATGTAAAGGGAAGGACGGGAACCGCAGCCTCTAAACCTTAGAGCATCACATAATCTCCGCTGACCTGATCAAACTGGAAAGGGCCATGAGTTCATCTCCATCAAGTTGGACGAATGAAACCATCACAAAGAAGGGACATGCTGTAGCACAAACACAGCACCAACACTGGACTTAAATTCATTCACATACTCTGATTCCCAGCTCAAGGCTCTGATTTCCAACTCACATACTTATAGAATATAAAAATTTTTGAAATAATGTCTTTCTATGACTCCAAGCCTGGGCACAAGTGACCCTCTTGCTTCAACCTGTCAAGTAGCTTGGAGTTCAGTGGGCACCGCCATACCCACGCTAGTGAATACTTAATGTAAGATGTTGGTCCTTTGCTATGAGAAACATAAGAAAGAAAACCATAGGACACCACTTGCAGACCTGTGCTTGGCTCTAGGGCATGAGGACAGGCCCAGAGGTGTCCTGTGAGAACTCCAATGACTGATAGCTACCCGACTAACAGCCAAATGCCAGTCCTCCTACCACAGCATGGCCCTGGTAAAAGGAAGGTTGACTCTTCCAGGCTCTGCCAAGACTTGTGTCTGTCCAAGAAGCAAACATCATCTGTAAGTGCTTATTGCAGTCCATAAGTACAAATGTCATCTGTGAGCTTATTAAGCATCCAGTTAAAAGTAATAAGGGAGGAAAATGCAGATCAAAACACAACCAAAACAGGAAATAATGTAGTTCTTAGAGCCAATTCTAAGTCATTTATTATTACTTTTGGGAGAGACATTTAGAAATAAAAAAAAATATATTAAGTACATCCAATATCATTCCAAGATGAAACAAATACTCTGAAAGAACCACTGTGGAGGGCTATGAAAGAACCCCTGGAGAAGAACATGCACAGAAGCCATAATCATTTTCTCTGTAGCCCAATTGTCTATGCTTTGCAAAGCAAATACCTAAATGTAGTTGCTGTAATCATGGCATAACCTGAAGCCCTAGCTTCCTGGCTATGGTCCTCTACCAGCTTGCTACCGTAGTAGTGGAGGGGCACTAATATCTTGCTTGAAGAGGGAGAATATTCTGGTTCTTGAGAAACACCTAAGGCAGAGGCAGAGCCAGGCTGGTAGGTCTGGGGCAGTCAATGGGACTGGGTTCAGATGCCAGCGTGTCAGCGGCATCGAAATGACCAGACTGACAGTGATGGTCATACAGGGTCCAAACTCCTAGAACGCTGACACACTGGGTAAAGAGCTAATGTTCTCACTGCTCCCAGGAGGCGTAAGATAAGGAGAACTCTCACCCACCAATCAGGGTGCTTAGGAGGGCAAATGCCTGTTGAGCATGAAGAAAGAATAAGCAGGGCTGGAGAGATAGCCCGGTGGTCTAAGCATTTGCCTGGCAAGCACAAGGACCCGGGTTCAATCCCTGGTTCCACATGCCTTGCACGCCCCTGAACCCATGCCAGCCACAGAAACCAGGTATGTTGGCACGCACCTATAATTCCAGCACTCAGGAGGCTAAGCGGCTGCGACAGGAGAATCACTGAGTCTGCGCCGCATAGCGAAATGCTATAAATAACTAACTGCCCGCTTAGGCAAGCTCAGGGACTGTGGTTCGCCCCTGGCTCCACATGCTGTGCTGGCCTCACCCCCAGGTATGCTGACAGCCACTGAGATCCGGTGTGGTGGCACAAGTCCGTGACCCCAGCACTGGAGACTGAAAGCAGGAGGATCACTGCGAGTCCCAGCTATGTAGTGAGACCCTGTATCAAATACATAAAAAAAAAAAAAAAAAAAAAAAAAAAAAAAAAAAAAAAAAAAAAAAAAACCAGAATAAGCAGAGGTGGACAGGAGGTCCTGAGGCCTTCTAGCCCTCCCCAGCCCAGCACCACCACTCCTGGCACCCCCAAAGTCCAGGCCCCCAGCCACCCTGCATCTCTCCTAGTCCCTTATCCCACTAGCACTGTCACCTTCTTACTCCTGTCTTTTCTGAACATCAAGGAGGGCCACTCCATTTCTATTAACATATTCTTTTTGTGTGTGTGTGATACCAGAAATTGAACTCAGGACCCTGAACTTGCCAAGCAGATGCTTATTCTACTGAGCTACCTCCCCGGCCCACATTCTTTATTGAAGAAGGCACATTGCAATCACGTTTTTACCCAACTAATCAAGCACTGTTGATTTTGGAGGTGCTAGGAGCTGAACCCAGCGCCTGTTGACTACTATGGAGCGAGGTTAGCCTCCTCTTTGTAACTATGATGTCATCATGGTGCCACCAGCATCATGAGACGCTGTCGTCCCTAAATCTCAGATAACAGTTAATATTTTCCCACGTATAACAGTTCGCCTTACTTATTTTATACTTTAAACATATACATTCATGAAAATATTTAGAAAACATTGATAGTAAAAAAAAAAAAATTGAAGCCACTGGCAATCCATAATCTAGAGATAACCATGCAGAATCTTTCAAGTGCGTACCACAGTAAGGCGGGGTGGGGCTGTGGACCCTTGGGTGTGGTAACAGCTCTGTGATGGCAGCTTACGTGCCATACAGTTCATCCATATAAAGGGTTTGATTTAATCAAAGCCTTTGTGTTGAGCACAGTGGTACATGCCTGTGATCCCAGCATTTGGAAGGCTGAGGTAGGAGGATCTCTGTGAGTTTGAGACCAGCCTGGGCTACACAGTGAGTTCAAGGTCAGCCTAATCTGCATAGAGAGACCCTGTCTCAAAAAAAAAAAATCCCCTCCACTTAAATTTAATAATATATTATGGTGTTTTTCTATGTCAAAAGCTGTAATTCTACCTTATCAATTTTAGTGGAGGTATGGTGAGTCTATCTATATTTATATTATCGAATAATTTTGCAATTTTTCTTTTTAAAAATATATTTCTTATTTTTGTCGACACAAAAATTGTATATATTTATAGGGGACATTTCAATATAATGTCCTAATTACCCAAGTCAGGGTAAGTAGTAGATATCAGTCACCTTAGATTAGCCTGGTGTTTTGATTTGTGTGTGTGTGTGTGTGTGTGTGTGTGTGTGTGTGTGTGTGCTGGGAATAGAACTCATGACCTCACACTTGCCAGGCAGGCACTGTGCTGTATCTGCTGAGTTATATCCCTGCCTGTGGTTCTTTTTATTTTTTTAAATGAGGGTGTGTATACTTTCTATTATCATGAAAACATTTGGTAAGCATTCTTACAGCTAAATTTTTATTGATATCCCTAATAGCTAGAATTGCTGAGACAAACCATACGCACATTTTCCAGTCTAATACATACCACTGAAGTTGTACCGATGAATGAACACTCCCACATTGTATGAAGATTGTTATCTTGCTTGCTTTTCTCTTGGGAGAAATCCTGTCAAAGTAGAGGCACAGAAATTTATACCTGATCT
>PVKA01051635.1:0-12101 GCA_004027165.1 Ctenomys sociabilis | reverse complement strand
ATATTCTCCCATAAAACCACAATACCACAATCACATAAGAAACAAGCATTAAAAGGCCATCTTAAGGGAAGATTTGGCCATCTGAGCTCTGCTAGGTTGGCCAACCACATGGTCTGCTTGCCACTGGCCTAGCATCCAAGGCCTCCTTGGAAAAGCCATTCCTAAACCTCATTAGTTAGGCAATCAGTTCTTTAGCTGGAAGACAACAGGATTTGATTGTATGACAAAGGCAGATCTGAGGAAGTGGATGGAAGCTTAGTTACAGAGATGAACCCTAATTGCCCACTCTATTTTTTTTTGTTTGTTTGTTTTGTTTTATGCTTTTGAGACAGGTCTCAGTATGTAGTCCACATTGGCCCGGAACTCACTATACAGTCCAGGCTGGTCTCAGAATCATGGCAATCCTCTTGACTCAGCCTCCTGAATGCTAGGAGCATGCACCACCACGTACAGTAACCTTCCACTTTAATAAGTTGTTCTGTAAACATTTTTGAGAAGACTCAGCTTCCCTCTCTCCTTCTCACATGACATCCTCTACTCTCCACCCTGCTTTGAACAGTTTCGTCCATTGAGACAGGGCTGCTCCAAATGGTGACAATGTACCAAACACCCAAAGAAAGACAAGGAGCATCTGTGCAGGGAAGGTCAAGGATAAAAGCACAGGAAGGATCCTGACTCCCAAACAAAAGTGGAGGAGAGGGATCTCAGTGGAGGCACCCACTTCTCCCAGCAGCTGTGCATAAGCCCACAGCTCTGTCTTAAGGGCAACAGGTGACTGAACAGGTGGTTGGTAAGGGCAGAGCAGGGCCCCCTCCACTGATCAGAGGACACTGCTACCAGCACCTTCTGTCCCATCCTGAGCATAATATCCCTAGGAAAGAACAAGGAAGAGAGAAAAAGCCAAAGGAAATGGGGAAAGCACATATACAAGAGACTGAACAAAGAGGAGTGTGTGGAAGAAGCAGAAAAGATTTTGGTGTGCTGGAAATAGAAAGCCATCAAATCAGCAGGTAACTAAGACCAAATATAGTGTCAAGAACAGAAGCAACAAGCTGGTGGCACACATCTATAATCCCAGCACTTGGGAGGTTGAGGCAAGAAGATCACTATGAGTTCGAAACCAGCCCAGTATACACAGTGAGTTCAAGGTCACCCTGAACCATAGCACACAACAAGGCCCTATCTCAAAAAAAAAACAAGGGGCCAGGGATATAGCTAAATGGCACAGTGTCTGCCTGGCAAGCTTGAGGTCTTGAGTCTGATTGAAAGAACAAAAGGAAAAAGAGAGCTGGCAAGACAGCTCAGTGGTCTAAAGCGCCTGCTTAGGCAAACTTAGGCAAGCACGGGGACCATGATTTGATACCCAGCACCACATGCCACTCCAGCCCAGGGTAGGCTAAGCGGGCCACACAAAAAAAATAATGGTTGGTTACAAGTCTGACTCCATAGTCAGAGGACCTGAATTCAAATCCTACTGCCATCAGTCACTAGATATAGAGCTTAGGCAAGTGGATTCATCCTCTCTGTGATAAAGTGAGTAGCCAGAACACTAATAATAACAAAACCTGACTCATATGACTGACCTGATTCACTCTAACAATGTGTGTAAGCATAGAACTACTAAATAAATTTAATGGAAGATAGTTCTATAAACACTGAAGTGGGGGCCAGGGAGATGGCTCAGTGGAATAAGCGCTTCCCTGGCAAGCGCAAGGGCCTGAGTTCAATCCCCAGTTCTATAAAAAAAATAAAATAAAATAAAACACTGAAGGGGACTGGGGAGA
The DNA here is from genome assembly GCA_004027165.1 of Ctenomys sociabilis. Lineage (NCBI taxonomy): Eukaryota > Metazoa > Chordata > Mammalia > Rodentia > Ctenomyidae > Ctenomys > Ctenomys sociabilis. Next base: position 10,317 of record PVKA01051635.1, on the reverse strand, counting down.
TGGCTCAGTGGAATAAGTGCTTCCCTGGCAAGCACAAGGGCCTGAGTTCAATCCCCAGTTACAGAAAAAAAAAAAAAAAAAAAAAAAAAAAGGCAGTAGACCATGGTGGCACACACCTATAATCCCAGCTACATGGGGCACTGAGACAGGGGGATCTCATGCTTGAGGCCAGGCTGGGCAACTTAGCAAGAACTCATCTCTAAAAAGCAAAGGGTTCTACAGGTGTTTGTTTTATTAATGAAGACATGGAGACCACAACAACCAGGGGAAAGGCTAGAATGAAGGTAGGAGAAAGTTAGATGATTTAATTATATGTTTTCTGAAAATGCTGGACTTATAATAACCAATCATTCTTTACACTTCTGTTACTATATTTGATCTTCGTTGCACATTAGTTTGATTCATTTATATTTCTAGATACTATCTCTGGACTTGAAACAAGGTAAAGGCTCAAAGGAAGATTCAGAGGTCAGAAACGCCACACACAATGAAATGGCAAAGAGGGTGTTCAAAGCCTCAACAGTAACTCTGGCATTTCATCTGTCACTCTAACCAGAGGCCCACCCAGTCCTTCCAATCCATGACCATCATTACAGAACCTGGAAAAAGGGAATGTTGAGATGGTTCCTGAAGAAACCTGGATCCCATAATGATGAAGCAATGATATTCACAGCCCAAGTCTCTCTGTCTTTCCACTGCAAGCAGTGCATATCAGAAAGGGCATCTGCTGAAGAATCAAACACACCAGGGGCTGAATCCTAGCTCAGCTCCTTGTAGATATCTCCCTAACAAAGCTCCCATCAACAGGGTACCAGCACTCCACAGGCAAATACTGCCTCTACCATAGCCCAGCAGCTGGGTGCCCTGACCCTGGCCTAACACACAGAGGCACCAAAGACAGTTGAGCCCAAAGTCAGACTTACCATGGAAACAGGGAGGCTCCATAGCCTGGAATGCCCCAGGCAACTCCCCTGCCCCCCTAGCTCTACCCTCAAGGACAATGAGGTACTGTTTTCCAAAGGGTCAAGACTGTTGAGAAGCTGAAAGAAGACATGTCCAGATTCCAGCAGAAACTGGGCATTGCCAACAGCTGGCTGTTCCCCTTGCTAGTGGATGGGAAGGCAAGCTATCAAGTCCTGCACTAGATCTACCCTCTGCCATTCAGGCCACCTCCTAGGAATGGCTCCCAGGGCAGAAATTTTAGGGTAACTATCAGTTAGTTATTCCACATGCCTTGTGGTTCATCCCCTAGTCAGTCCCCAGCCCCTACAGCCTTAAGCTTAGGATCAGATCTGGAATTAGATCATTCTGGACTCATATTCCAGCTCCTCCCGTGAACTTCGCTGAGCTCAGGTTTCTTCATCTACAAAGAAAAGATAAAGCATTTCCCTCTCGGATAGTTGCAATAATACTTGAAAAATGCTGAAAACAGTGCCTGTCTCCTCCCTTCGAGCATGTGCAATCCTTATCGGGCCACGGTTGTAACCAAGGCCTCCTGCCCTCCATCTAGTACATCAGGAACATGAATAGGGGAAAGAAAGATGGGGCAGAAAACATAATCAGAGTGCACCTCAGTGTTGTAGAAACCCTGTCCAGGAAACTCTAGCCAGAACATGAACAGAGTGATCTTCCAGCCAAACCAGCATCTAAACAGTAATGAAAAAAGCCAGCAAGTAGCCACCCAGCAGCACAAAGTGGAGAGAACACACAGAGAAGGGCAGGACATGTGTTTATGCTTTTTTTTTTTTTTTTTTTTTTGCCCAAAGAGCAATAAATTTGTAACTTATTAAACAGCACATGGTGATTCTGTCACTGGCCGCTATGGGGAGAAAGTTTTTCAACTTAAAAAAAAAAAAAAAAAAAGACCAAAAAACAGTCATAAAGGCCCTTCAGCTCTCCTAGCCTTGCCACAGAAGACCACTGGAAAATCTCCTATGTGCTGGAAGACCAGGAGGCTCAGAACTGACAGCACTCTCAGGAGAAAAATAAAAACAAGAGGTCTGGCCTTTGTGTCTACCCTAACTAAGGAAAACAGCTGACAGGCAGTGTACCGAGCAGCCATCCAGACAGCTGACGGGGCCTGGGCTCAGAGGCAAATTCCTCTTCCCTCCTGCACACCCGATTCCTCCCACCCCAGACTACAGTCAGCCAGGCGTGGCTGGTCCCCTGGGAGCTCAAACCAAGGAAGTGAGGAAGCCAGGATCCAAGCAACTAGAGAGCCACTGTGGAGGAAGGTGGCAGAAGTCACAGGTGGCAGTCATTGCCCATTGCAACCCTTCTTCAAGCACCTGTGTGCGTCTCCCACCTTTCCACAAAAAATCTTGTAGATCAAGGAGATAGGAATTGGGCTCTCAGTTGTGGTTTTGTCACATTATAGCCATGTATGCAGCTTTGGATGAGACAATCAGTCTCTCTTGGTCTCACTGTTCTCAATTTGTGAAAGGCAGGTAATCATGAAAGCAGTGTGGCCTTAAGATCTTACAGGAGGGTTGTTGTGAAGATAGAACAAATCCAGTCAGGGAAAGTACTCCATAAAGAACAAATTTCAGTTCTAACAATCCCCTCTGCCAGGACACTCTTTCCTGGCCCTAAATGGAAGACTGTCAGAAGACAGGAATTCCGGACTTTGTGAACACTACAAAAAGACATTCTCAGTCCTTCAAACAACACCAGGACTGTCCAGACCCAACAGAACTTCACCACCACGTTAGAAACTAATTCTGTTCCCTAGTTCCAACTGAGAAAGCTCTGACTTTCAGATTCCAATTCAAAGCATAGGCCCCAGCCTCCTTTCAGCTTAGTTTTTTGTTTTTGTTTTTTTGCAGAACCAGGGATTGAACTCAGGCTCCTTGCACTTGCCAGGGAAGCACTTATTCCACTGAGCCATCTCTCTGGTCTTCAGCTTAGTTATTTTTATGTGAAAAAATACCTGCCTGAAGTCAAGCCAAACTTGAGTGTGTTGGAAAACCGGGTGCTAAGCCTGGCCCAAAGGCAGAACTATGCTTGGCAGCCATCATATTCTGCAAAATAGACAGGAAAGACCCTACACCAACCTCCCTTTTCCAGAACCTCCTAGAGCCTCCTTGATCTCACAGTTCTGCCTCATAAATCTGCTACTCAGAGCCTGGGACAGAGGAGGCATCAGTGGTCACACAAGCCACACACAGCCCAGAGAGGAAAGACAAGGGTCCTACAGAGAAGCAACAGTCCCCCCTCTAGCCTCCCTAGCTCAGAGACATGGGGCAGAGAAAGAAGCAGTGAATCCTCCACTATAGGATTCACACCACTCACTGAAGTCATTCCTAGAACCCTGGCATGAAGCCCCTTGTGTTCTTTCAGAATCCGCTTCCAGGAGATAACTTTCTTTTCCCTGAACCAACACCAGAACAAGAGCTGACTGAAAAAGAGCACCCTGAGGGCTCCAATAACATGAAAACAGTAAAACTCTGTTCCTGGCATGCCATCCTCCTCACCTGTGTGGCTGCCAACAGGGCCTGATGCTGGGGTGGGGGACCCTGCCAGCCAGGGCCTGTTTAGAGATGGCCATTACCTTCTGGCCTGTTTCCACCTCATTATTCTGGCATTTCAGCAGGATGGGAGAATGGAGGAAGCATACCTCCCCAACTTGTCTTGTAGACTTAAAGATGAAAGAGGGAGACACTGGCCTGGCGTGGATGACTGGTTACTACTGGGAAATGGAATGAATGATCCAGGAAACAGGGTGATCAAACTCAAAATGAGGGGTTAGTGGGACAGACTGGGAAACTTGTCATTTCGAAATGGGGGTGTGGTCCTCATGGATTCATCACTAGTTTGTGAAATGCAAGCAGTGGGCACCCTGGGGTTATCCCAGATGTAGGGGTGCCAGTCTGTGAAGTGAGGGCCGCCTGGAGGGAGAGGAGTGGTCCCCGGAAATGAGGGACCAGCCCGTGATACAGTATGAGGCAGCGGCCCCCCGAGTAGGGTAGCTGATCTGTGTGAAGTGGGGGTGGGGAACGGTCTGTGAGGTGAGGGATCAGTACCAGGAGGTGGGCTAGGGCAGTGGGCGGGGGTCCCGCCCTTAAGTGGACAGTGTGGGCCCCTGAGGGTAAGCCTGGGCCCAGGGCAGGAGATGAGGGTGGGTCCCCACGGCCCGGGGTCCAGACGTGGGGCCGTCCCCAGGCAAAGGGTGGCTGCAGAGAGGACGGCAATGGGGGCGGCCTGGCGTGGGGCACAGGCCGAACGCAGGACCCCAACTCCAAGGAGCCCGGGCCGGCAGAGACCGCAGTAGGGGCCCCGGCCGCCGGGGGTGGGATCCCAAGGCCCCCCGCCGCTCGCTCCCGCCCGCCCGGCCCAAGACCGCGCGCCCCTCGCCTCTTCCTCCCTCAGCCTCCAGCTCACTCACCCAGGTCGTCCATGACGAGGCCGCGGGTGCCGGGATCCGGCTCGGCGTGGTCTTCTCTGCCCGTCCCGGGGCCGCTGCTCTCCGCCCGGCAACTTTTCCGCAGCCAGCCTTGGCCCGGAACGGAACGCGCCGCCGCCGCGCGCTCCCGCGCCGCCGCGCCCCGCCCCCGCCGCGCCCGCGAACATCTGGCCCCGCCCCGCAGGGCGCTGGCCACACCCCGCCGCGCTCGCCAGCAAGATGCCACGCCCCCCGCTTGTCCGCGAGCGCGCGCCGGAGACCGGGCTGGAGATGACGCTAGGTGTAGCTGCGGCGCCCCCTGGCGGACGAGGGGCCGTGGACGGCCTCCGGGGCTCCAGCCCCTCCCGCTACTCTGAAGATCAAAGTCACTTGCGTGACCTTCTAGTGGGCATTTGTGTTGGTCCATTCATCAGCCACTCGGTCATTATATGCCACCGTGTCCACTGCAAAGTCTGATTTTCCCAGGAGGTGCCCTCCCAGAAGGACTCTAAAACCAGTACCAGGCAAGGACTGGAGCTTTTGGAAGACCTTTCCTGGGGTCGCCCTCTGACTATGCAGGTCACAGTCCATCCTTGGAGCCCAGATCCAATACTTTTTTTTTTTTTTTTTTTTTGTCTTTTTGAAACAAGGTTTTACTATGCAGTTCAGATGGGTCTTCAACTCACTGTTAGCCTAGATTTGTCTCAAACTTGCAGCAAATGTCCTGCCTCAGCCTCCTCCTGAGTGCTGGGGTTCCAGGCATGCACTGTCCCACGTGGCATCCAATACTTTCCAGGTTAGATATCTTTCAGTCTTTATAAATCCATTCTCCCTAGAGTTTTCACTAAGATTCTGCAGAGGATAGAAGCATCCCCCAGTTAAATCAAAGGGAAGACTATAAGAAAGTCACACATGAAGCACTCAGAAACTGCCTAATAATCTCAGCTATTTCTTGAGTGTCTAAATAGACGAATATTATATACCTATCATGCAAATTAATTCTCAGTGAGGTAATCATTTATCTTATCACCAGTTCTTCCTCACAGACAGGTGATGGTAATTTGCCAATTTTATATTAAAATGCTCTGCAGACATTTCTTCAATCTCCATCCCTCAAGAATCCAGCACAGCCGGGCGGGGTGGCGCATGCCTGTAATCCCAGCACTAGGGAGGCTGAGGCAAGAGGATTGTTGTGAGTTCAAGACCAGCCTAAGCTACAAAGTGAACTTAAGGCCAGCCTGAACTGCACAGTGAGACCCTGTCTCAAAAAGACAAAAAAAAAAAAAAAAAAAAAAAAAAAAAAAAAAAAAAAAAAAAAAAAAAAAAAAAAAAAAAAAAAAAAAAAAAAAGAATCCAGCACAGGGGCCAGGGAGATGGCTCAGTAAAATAAGTGTTTCCCTGGTAAGCACAAGGGCCTGAGTTCAATCCCCGGTTCTCCAAAAAAAAAAAAAAAATAAAAGAATCCAGCACACTTGCCTGGCAAGCGCAAAGGCCTGAGTTCAATTCAATCCATGGTTCCGACAAAATAAAAAATAATAAATAAATAAAACAAAAGCAGACATGTCAATACATTTAGGAAGCTTAAGCAGGAGGATCACTGCAAGTTTGTGGCCAGCCTGGGCTGCACAGTGAGTTTAAGGTCACTCTAAACTACGTAAGAAGGGCCAGAGAGATAGCTCAGTAGAATTAGGCACCTGCCTGCCAAGCGCAGGGTCCTAAGTTCAATCCCTGGTAGCATAATAATAATAATAATAGTAATAAAATATATAAGATTCTGTCTCCCACCAAAAAAGTTTATCATCATTACTTTGGGGATTTCAACAGAAAACCATTTTCTGGACCCTGTTACTAAGAGGTTTTTGTGGGGGTTTTTTTTTGTTTGTTTGTTTGTTTTTTCTGGTATCAAGGATGAACTCAGGACCTTGCGCTTGCCAGGCAGGCACTTATGCCATTGAGCTATTTCTCCGAACCACTAAGATTTTTCTTTTTAGCACCTAGAAGTAGATACCAAGATTATAAGTAAACTGGACCTAGACATGGGGGCACATGCCTATAACTCCAGCATGCAGGAAGTTGAGATAGGATTGCTGCAAGTTTGAGGCCAGCCTGAACCAAATAGTGAGACCCTGTCCCTCTGAACAAAACATGAAATGGTTATACCTAAATAATTCTTGTGTACTGGCTGTTTGCATCTATATCCTGGTGGACCCGAGACTTCAAAAAGGTGGAGAAACTTGTTTGCTGCCCTATCCCTGGCACAGGATGCCACACACAGTAGGTGCTCAATGAAAATATAGGGAGTAATTTTATGTGTGTGTGGTGCTAGGGATTGAACTCAGAACCTTCACACTCAGCTATATTGCCATGAGACAGTGTCTCATTAAACAGTCCAATTGTCTGAGCTGAGCAAAACTGCAGAAGCCTCCTGTCTCAAAAGATCTTTAAGAGGCTGGGGAGATGGCTCAGTAGAATAAGTACTCACCTGGCAAGCACCAGAGCATGAGTTCAAACCCCAATTTCACAAAAGAAAAAAAAAAAATCTTTAAGGGGCTAGGCCAAATAGATCAGTGAATTAAAGCACCTGCGAGCAGGTGCAGGGGGTGAGGGGTGGGGGGTGCGGGATGGGGGGTGGGGGCCCAGGGCGCACTGAGACAACATGGTGGTGCACGCCTGTAATCCCAGCACTTGGGAGACTGTAAACAGGCAGATTACTACAAGTCCGATCTAGTAGTGAAACACTGAACACCCTGTAGACCCTTGCGGGGGGGCCGGGGAGATGGCTCAGTGGAATAAGCACTTCCCTGGCAAGGGAAAGGGCCTGAGTTCAATCCCCAGTTCTGCAAAAATAATGATAATAATAATAAATAAATAAATAAATAAAAGGCCCTGCGGGGTCAGGAATATAGCTCAGAGCCCAAGAGTCTGCCTAGCAAGTGCAACATACTGAGTTCAATTCCCAGAACAAAATAACTAAATAAATAAACTCTGGGTTTAAACTCTAGTACCTTTTCTTCCCACAGTACTGGGGATGGAACTCTGGATCTTGTGCTTGCCAATGGGTGCTTAAAACACTGAGCTATATCCCCAGCCCCACCAGAGTGTGGGGCTGGGGGATGTCTTGCTTTTATTTCTGCATTGGGAAGAGAGCTTACTGGAGATTAAATTCAGAGCCTTGCCGGGTGTGGTGGCGCAAGCCTGTAATCCCAGCACTTGGAAGACTGAGGCAGGAGGATTGTTGTGAGTTCAAGACCAGCATGAGCTACAAAGTGAGCTTAAGGCCAGCCTGAACTGCATAGTGAGACCCTGTTTCAAAAAGACAAAAATAAATAAATAAATAAATTCAGGGCCTTGCATGTGCTCAGCAACATTCTACTCTGGCTGTCTTTTTTTTTTTTTTTTTTTTTTTCAGAACCAAGGATTGAACTCAGGCCCTTGCAATTGCCAGGGAAGTACTTATTCCATTGAGCCATCTCTCCAGCCTCCCTAACTGTCTTTAAAACAAAGAACCAGGGGCCAGGGAGATGGCTCACTAGAATAAGCACTTGCCTGGCAAGCGAAAGGGCCTGAGTTCAATACCTGGTTTTGCAAAAAAATAATAATAATAATAATAAAACAAAGAACCAGGGTCTCATTATATAATTCAGGCTGGCCTTGAACTCACCATGTACCTAGGGGATAGCCTTGAATTCACAAGGATCTTCCTGCCTCAGCTTCCCAAACGCTATGATTACAGATGTGCACCATTTCCAGCCTGCATTTATTTATTTAATTATCTAAAGACCAGAGATTGAACCCAGAGAAGACTGAGCTGCATTTCCAATGCCCTCTCCTTTACTGGTTTTGCAACAGGATCTCACTATATAATTCAGGCTGGCCTTGAACTTACAATGTAACTGAGACTGGCCTAGAACTCATGGTGATCCTCCTACCTCAGCCTCCCAAGTGCTGGGGTTATAGGTGTTCACCATCACTACTGACCTAAAACTGTATTGTAGGGACTGGAGATATAGCTCAGTGGCATAAGCAGCTGCCTGGCAAGTGCAAGGTCCTGAGTTTGATGCCTGGTACTGGGGGAGGGGGAAATATATATTATATAATATATTATATATGTTAATATATAATATTAATTATATATATATATATATATATATATATATATATATATATATATATATATTACTTTTTGCTACTAGGAATCAAACTTCAGACCTAATGTTTGCCAGGCAGGTGCTGTGCCACTGAGTCATATCCCTGGCCCTGGCCCTGGCCCTGGCCCTGGCCCTGGCCCTAAATTTTTATTTTAAAGAGCTGGAAGGATGGCCCCCTGTGACAAACTTGCCTAGCATGTTTGAAGCCCTGGGTTTAACACCTAATATAACCAAAAAATAAAATAAAATAAATGTTTCAGGGGCCAGGGAGATAGCTCAGTGGTACAAGCACCTGTCTGGCAAACACAAGGTCCTGAGTTTGATTCCTGGTACCAAAAAAATAAAAATAAATAAATGTTTCAGGTAAGAACTCACTAAGTTACCCAAGCTACCCTTGAACTTGTGATCTTCCTGTCCCAGCCAGAGTAGCTGGGATTAAAGGAGTATACCACCACCTCCTGCTGAGATCTGGCTTCTTTGATTCAGTGTCATATTTGGGACATTCACCCATAGCATGTGTATATTGGTGTGTCTCCTTTTCGCTGTGGAGTAGGACCCCATTGGTGTGTGAATCAGTGCTTGCCGCTTGGTTGTCCTGGCTCCCATCTTTCTCAGTTCAGGCTAAAGCTGCTAGAAACATTTGCAAACAAGTCTTTGTGAGGACACATGGTTTCACTTCTCTTGGGTAAATTCACTTCTCTTGGATAGAACAACTGGGTTGCAAAATAATGTTTTGAAAAATGCAAATTCAGTGTCATCGGTCCCTTGTTTAACCATTCTGTTGGTTTCCTGTTCCACTTGGAATAAAACATAAACTCCTCACAAGCGTTTCCATGGCTGCCCTGCCAATCCGGTCTTCTCGAGTATCCCCTGGTGCCTGGTGCTTCCCTCCTACTTTACATCCCCAAGCACAGAAAGCTACTTCTGGTTTAGGGCCTTTAAAGTTTAAATTCCTCCCTTTCTGGAATGTTCTTTGCAAATCTTGGCTCAGCTGTATCATCTTTGTGCATCCTGGAAATTGCATCTAGAGTCTCCCCGGCTTAGGGATACAGCTCAGTGGCACAATGCCTGCCTGGCAAGCACCAAGTAATGAGTTTGATTTCCTATACCAAAAAAAAAAAAAAAAAAAAAAAAAAAATTAAGGAGACTTCTAAAAAACTAGAAATAGTGTTTTGGTTTTTTCTTTTTGGCCAGGCAAGCACTTATTCTACTAAGCCATCTCCCCGGCCCCAGTACACTTTTTTAAAAGTAATAATAATAATAAAGTCTCCCTGATGCTGGGTGTGGTGGCACAAATCTGTAATCCTAGCACTCTGAGAGGATTGTTGGTTTGAATCCAGTTTGGACAATTTAACTAGGCAAAACCTTGTCTGAAAATTAAGAAATGAAAGGACTGGGGATGTGGTTCAGTGGAGCACTTCAGGTTCAATCCTTAGTAAGAAAAAAAAAAAAAAAAAAAAGAGCAAAGGGCCAGCCAGTCAGACAGCTCAGCGGATTAAAGCACCTTGCTTAGGCAGTCACAGGGACCAGGGTTCCATCCCCAGCATGCTGTGCCAGCCCCAGCCCCAGGGCATGCTGAGAAGGCAACTAAGACTGGGCATGGTGGCACTCGCCTGCAAGCCCAGTGCTTGGGAGACTGAAAACAGGAGGATCACTAGGAGTCAGATCTGTGTAGTGAGATTCTATAGATCCTGTACTAAATACATAAAAAATAAATAAATAAAAGCAAGTAAAAGAGAGAAAAGGAAAAAAGGGACAGAAGCAGAGAGAGATGGTCGGAGAGAGAGA
>PVKA01051634.1:0-12105 GCA_004027165.1 Ctenomys sociabilis | reverse complement strand
TGAATCTTTGATATAATTCAGCTATAAAAAAACCTGTAAATATAATTTCATGTATGCACCTTGTACAGTACCAAAACGTTATGAAAACAGTTTGCAATGTATTAATTCATCGACTCTGTATGGTTAAGGTGTCTTGAAACTGTCTGATTGACATTTGTATTTTAATAAAATAAAAATAAATGGAAAAAAAATAATAATTAAAAAAAATAAATACATAAAAAGATCAAAATACATAATTGACCTATATAACAAAAGAGAGGACATAGAAACAAACCCACACTACAGCATATATCTGTTTTGTTTTTTTCCAGTACTGGGGATTGAACTCAGGACCTTGTACATGCCAGCTGGGTGCTTAAACCACTGAGCTATCTTCCTGGCTCAGAAGCACTAATCTGATTATGGACAAAGGAGCTAAAAATACATAATGGAAAACAATACAGCTATTTTAACAATTGTGGCCAGAGAAACTAGATATCTACACTGAGAAGAGTGAAACTAGACTTCCACCCCTCACAAAAAACCTTTGTCTTGATGGGCTTGTGCAGTATGCTACAATATTCACTAAACCAACAATTTAAAACCTAAATAAAAACCACAATAGTAACTAGTACTAATGAATTTGGAATCAGTGCAGTTAGTCAAAAATGTTTAAAATGAAAGACCAATGATCAAGTCAAGAAATTATTGATGATCGATAGGTCAAGTGTAGGTGATTTCACATGTTTTGACAAACAGTTGTCTGACCTTCATTTCCATCTGCAATATAAACCAGTTTAACTTACTTTACTTCCACCTCTTCCAATAACTATTTTTGAATAAATATATGAAACAGAATAAAGCAGTAGAAATGGCCCACCATCTGTCAGAGAGATCTTAAAACTCAGTTCTTCAAAATAATACTAGGTTGGCCAAACCAAATTTATCTTCAGTCTTTTGCTGTAAACTGTTATGTGTTGTGAATCAAAATCATTGCATGACTCAGTGGGGATTTCCCCTGTTTCATTAATATGCTGAGCTATAAAAGGCTCAAATCAACAACTTCTGACACTGCCAGTCTTGTGGATAACCCATTACTATTATAGACTACTGGACTATAATGGATTACTCTTCTGAATTCATGCACCTACAATATATGAATGGCAATGGCTTACACATCTGACAAAAGCAAGCAAAAAATGGGATATAAATGGACCATTTTGTATTGGAAAAATATATATGTATATACAGAATAGCATAAATATACAGCTATTTTCTCTTAGTTCAATGAAAAGGTTTTGAACTAATCATGTTTAGACAAGATATCACGTCCAGGAACAATTGCTGCAAACACAACAATATACAACATACTAATTATTGTAACTGTACTATTAACCTGTTATAAAACTATCTTGTTGCTACTTCTTTCTCAATAAAATTATTATTATTATTATTATTATTTATTTTTATTTTATTGAAGAACAAATAGCAATGAGACAATTTCAAATCAAATTAGGATAGCTTCAATAATTAATACATTGTATATTATTTTCATAGTAGTTTTTTGTTGTACAAGGTGCATATGTGATATTCTACTTATAAACACTATTAGAGCAGATGTCTCTAATCAATGAATTAAGAGTATGTAGCTGTGTACTTATCTTGTTTTAAAGCTGAATTATAGTACATTTTCAATAATTAGTGCTGTCTGCCTTGTTATCTTCCTAGTGGTTGTCCATAGTACAAGAAGCTGACACAATATCCTGTCCAAACACGATTACTGCAAATTTTGCTTCTCATAGAATTATGCAGAAGTACTGCATATTTATCCTAACTGTACTATTTATACACATACAGAATAGTTCTTCCTTTGTATCCCCTCTTTTTTGTTTAGTCTTGTCAAAGGTGGACATTCCATTATCATTCAATTATTATAGGTGCCTGAACTCAACGAAACAATTAAACACAGTCCAGCAGTCCACAATAATAGTGGGTTATCTGAAGAAGTTGTTGACTAGAGCCATTTGCAGCTCAGCTTATTATTATGGCTTTATTTTTCATACCTTATTTTTATACTTTTCTGCTGGATAGTTAAGATCTAGATAAAACAAGACCTGTATAACAAAAACTGTAGCTTTTGAATCTGATGAGGTCAGTCAAGTTCCCTTAGGGTTTATCCTGTACCCCCGTTCCTCTCTCTGTAGATCCTTTGTCAGTGTCAGCCATGTAGATGAGACCCGGCCATTGCTTGACCAGTTTGCTTTCTGTGAGAGCCTGAGAGAAAGTTTTCTCTCCATGTGACTAATGGTTTTGAACTAATGGTGTCTAGACAAGATATCATGTTCAGGAACAACTGCTGCAAACACAACAATATATAACATACTAATTATTGTAACTGTACTATTAACCTGTTTTAAAACTATCTCGTTGCTATAGTTGCCACAGGCACACTATAGAACATCTATCACATTCCTCTGTGGCTCCATAATCTCCTTGATCAGAAAATTTGGGGCACATCTGTCAACAAAATTATTAAAATATAAAAAAACAAAAGACAGCCAGAATGATTAGGTCACCTGTGATGTTGATTCTTGAGACAGTATTAAATATCAGAGTATTTAATATCTTATGAATAACAATTGATTTAAAATACTTTGCTCAAATTCTATGAATCAGATCTATATTATAGGAGTAATAAAAAAAGTAGTAATAACACGTTCTGTTTTAGTAAAATGAGTTCAAATTATGCCTTCTGTATCTTTTAAGGGCTTCAGCTTCTCTGCCTGAAGCTTTGTTGATATCATTTGGAACAAGAAATTCATTAGTGCTCTACTTATTGAATGTTCACAGCATTTTAAGCATTTTACTAGTACTTGATATTCAAAAGTGAATTAGAGAGGCACAGAAATTACATACTATTGTCAGAGACATGAAAATAGCCAAAATAGGGCTTGCCAAATAGCTCATAGGATTAAAGTGCCTGCTTAGGCAGATGCAGGGGCCAGGGAGTTCGATCTCCTGGCCTGCCTCACTGGCACTACCCCCTGCTTCCCCCAGCTAAGTTAGCAATCCAGACTGGGCGTGGTAGTGTACGCCTGTAATCCCAGCTCTTGGGAGGCTGTAAATAGGTAGATGAGTTCAAGTCTGATCTACGCAGTGAGACCCTGTATACCTTGTACCTTGTACTTCTTGACCTAAATACCAAAAAGAAAGAAAGAAAGAAAGAAAGAAAGAAAGAAAGAAAGAAAGAAAGAAAGAAAGAAAGAAAGAAAGAAAGCAAGCAAGCAGGAAGGAAGGAAGGAAAAAAAGAAAAAAAGCCAAAACAAGATTATAAAATTATCACAAATGTGATTGAGTTCAAATATGTACTATGAAATGATCCGGGGAACTATTGGGAGAGTATATATGAAAGTTTAAAATATCATAATCTTCTAGGGGCAACAGGTGACTTAAAATAACTAAAGAAAAATGTTCGTGATCTTAGACAAGTGATTTATTTTCTTATGTGTAAGGAGGCTTCCTTGAATCTAAGTGAGAGAACTGTGAGAATTAAATAAGTTAATAAATGCAATGAATGAATTTTGGAATACTACCAAGCACATATTAAGTACTAGATCAAAGTTAGCTTTTGTTATTCAAACATGCAGAGTTGATGTATGATTTAGGAAACTCGTCAACTGACAAAGTATAAAAAGAATGCAAAAAATACAAAATTTCAAAGTGAATACAAATATTTATCATGTATTCTCTTTTCCTATCTATCATTACCTTCATGCTTCAGTGCTGTAGGAATAGCAAATTAAAATTTCCCTTTCACACAGTTTTGTCTCATACTAGCAGCTGAAATAAACTCTTTGTCCCAGTTTTTCCCTTCCAACCCTGGTAATTACCTTTCTAATCTAGCATTACTACCTTTAAAAAGCCATGTAATCCTTCCTTTTAGACATTTTATCACCCTTCTTTTGTGTTAGGTCCTCATGTTGTATATTGTGGAAGTTCTTGTATTTATGCTACATTGTGTTTCCATGTTGCTGTCCCTTAAGGAGTTAGTATCTCAAAGACAGGGACTCTTTCACATCCACCTATGCATCTCCCCAACTTATGCAGTGACTAATGCATAGTATAATTTCAATAATTATTTGTTGAATGGATGAGTGAATACGTTTTTTTTTTTTTTTTTTTGCAGGACCAGGGATTTGAACTCAGACTCTTGCACTTGCCAGGCAAGTGCTTATTCTATTGAGCCATCTCCTTGGCCCATGAATAAGTATTTTTCATTGGTATTCTTATAATTTTGGTGGACTTTCAACAATGATTCAGAAGGATAGACAATTTTGTGAGATAGTAAATAAAAAGGCAAATAATAAAATCAGCTGTAACAAGTAGTAACAACATTGCTTATTTTTGTATATGTCATACTTAATGTGCTTAATAACCATATTAGGTAACTCTAATTATTTTCCATACCTTCAGAAGTAGAAAATAAAATTTGACAAGGTTGAATTGCTTGCACCATAACATATAATAAACTATTTCTTGATTTGCTATATGACGTAAATAGTTTTAAATACAGTAGCACTGTTTTAGAACTTTGATGTTTGAAGTGGGTATTGATAAAGTAATGAAAAAAGTAAATTTAAGGTGTTGTACTTAAGTAAATTTGGTAAATACTATGCTTTACTTCTCAAGATACATAGCACTCTTAACATATTAAAATTTTCACAGTTTGTTTTTGTAACAAAGCCTAGCTTTATCAATGACAGAAATTATTTTCCCCATGGAACAATAAATTGTTTTCATGAAAGCTCTGATGCAAAGAAACATACTTTAGGATATGCTCACCAATCTACAGAAACAAATCAAACATTTCATTTTACATAAACATATATAAGACATGGTGTATCTAAGGACTGGCATGGTGGCACACCTTAATAATCCCAGCACTTGGGATGCTGAGGCAGGAGGATCATTGTGAGTTCGAAACAAGCCTGCACTACAAAGTGAGTTCAGTACCAACCTGAAGTGCATGGTGACACCCTGTCTTATAAAGACAAAAAAAATTATGGTGTGTTTGTTTAGTTCCTAAACTTCTATTAAGTGGAGAATATTCCTCACAACTGAAATTATTCAAATGAAATATAGCATGAATAAGGTCAATTTGTATTGCAAGGAGATCTTTGACAGCCATTAATTCTTTAAATTAAGAAACTGAAATATATCTTTGTAATGAACTAATTTCCATTTTAGGTTGCACATACATGAGGCAAATAACCAAAGAATCATCAATTACTTAGAAAATTCCATCCATAAAAAGAGTGATTTTGTGAAAATTTTATGATTTGGAGACTAAATTTCTTGACTACAGATCTTTTAAATGCCATCTGACATACCATTATGTGATGTCAGTACCAGGGTTTAGAATTGTAATTGTGTCAGTCCTAAGTACTACCTACTGACTTTGAATAAATGAGGATATGATTAAGATTGAAATATATACATACATCTTTCATTATAGGAAAGTCAGATTATTATAACGTTCTGTACAAGTCAAGTTGAAAATGACTGCAGAATAGAAAAATGGTGAGAGGAATCCAGTCAGTTTGGTAGTACAAGCCCAAATATGGGGTCTGTGACAGTCACCTCCAGAATCATGTTTTATGCGGTGTTCTTACTTCCATACATTGTGTAATTGCCACTTAATTATAACTATTACACTATTTCCTACAACTATGAGAGCTATCACAGCAAATTAGAGCCAGTCTTTTACTATTTAAGTAACATTGTACTAAAAATTTTTGCACTAAAAATTCAATCTATTCTAAATTAATTGATCACTCTTTTCTAAATAGAAGAAGCTGCACAATGTAAAACTTGTAAGTCAAAAACTACCAGTGGGAGAATTTAAACAGTTATGAAGCCATTGCTTTTGTCACAGTGCCTAGGGCCTACTGCAATCAAGTGCTATGATTTAGGAGAGAGTGACCAAGTAAAGTAAATATGTTAAATATCTTATAAGTACTCAAAGTAGACTTGATTGAGTTTGATATTGATACTGATATGCTTTGCTGAAATTTCAGTAGTAGTATCATTAGGTTGTCTTGCACCTCAGTTTGATCATGAGATTAAAGGCAAATTGAACTCAGTTGTAGCAAATGTATTTTATTATGTGCCCATATGTATGAATGTTTTTCTGCTTCCTTGCTTAAATATTTCCCTATTCCAGGTTTCTTCTTCATTTAGTACTATTTATATCCACCTTCATTCCCTAAAAGATCTCAATACGTTTAAGTATATAAGAACCATGAAGTGATTGTTTAAATTGAGCTGCCATTATTTGGTTTATACAACCATTGATTCATTATTTTATGCTACAGTTTTGTGCCTACATTTTTACATTCAGGAGAGCAAGACATTTCACCTTCACAGCAGTTTTCCTTTTTATTATCATATAGTACAAGTTACATAACCTTTCTTTATCTCGGTTTTATCATTGGTAAAATGTAACAAAGGGCACCTACAGTATGATATTTCTAGTGAAATTAAATGAGAAATAAATGATTGCATAGCATATCTATATTGTTAATAGAAATTGGCTATGTAACACTATTTATATAATGCTATTCCTTTCAGTGAAGGAATTTGTAGTTTTGATAGCTCTTTTAGAGAAGCAACTGTTTTACATCAGCTTAACTAAATCTTCTTACAATGTGTACATAGACCAAAACATCACATTTTTCCCAAGGAATATACACAATTATTATTTGACTGTAACTGTTTTTGTGATGCATTCAGCTGTAAAGACTTAATGGGAATATAGAATAAAGCTACTATTAGAGTAGAGCAAAAGTGAGATAGAGAAAAGGGAGTTACTTGCGTCCAACCAATATTAGAGAGCTGTAGTAAGTCTTCTCATCTTTACTTCAATACTTCCTTCATTCTATGACGCATTAACTCTGAAAGTTGGTAAAAGGGTTAACAGCATAGGATAAAGGTAGAGCTAATAGGTTTTGAGATTAGTACTGAAGAGTTGAGAAAGCAAGGGATGAGAAGATCATTACTTTTAGGTGATAGACATATCTATTTAGTTCAGAATTAAGAAAACTTATCTTCTATTGGGCTGGATGTATTGCTAGATGGCAGAACACTTGACTAATGGGAAAGGAGCCCACAGTTAAATCTTAACCAAGAATGTCCCGAAAATTCCAAATTCCCTCTCTCCCTCTCTCCCTCCCTCCTTCCCTTCCTGGATACATTTGTTTTAATAGCCAAATAATAATTGTGTGTATTATGTGGCAAAATGTAATGTTTTAGACTATGTACACATTGTAGGAAGATTTAGTCAAGCTGATCAACATATTGATCACTTCAATGCATTTTAATTCATTGTGATCATCATGCAGTTTATTAGGTACAGAGCCTCATTTAGACAAGATAACTATGTTTTTCTGATATATTCCACAATGCACTTTGTTCAGCTGTCTTCCTCAGTAGTAATTTTGGACCCAAATTATGTTTTATTTAGATTATATTAGTGTATATTTCTCTATCCCCCAAATGTGTTGATAATACTTATGATTAATCTTTGAAGAAGATATATTCTATTACTTGTCATGTTTTAACATACTTTACCTTTCAATTTTTTAAATGTATTTGGTACAGGGTTGCACTACACAGCTTGGATTCCTAGTGATCCACCTGTTCTCAGCTTCCCCAGTGCTGGGATTATAAACTTGTGCCACCATGCCTGGACTTGGCATCAGGTTCAGTGAACCCAGAGGTGGGGTTGGCATAGCATGTGGTGCTGGGGAGTGAACCCCAGGACCTGTGCTTGCCTAAGCAAGTGCTTAGTCCTCTGAGATATCTCACCAGTCCCATACCTTTCAGTTTTAAAAAGGCTAATGATATATACCTATAGAGGTAGACTAATCCTCACTTTTATGATTAATAAATTGCTATTTAAAATATTTCTTTTGAAAATAGATTTATGTGGGGATAACTAAGCACAGAGCTGCAAATATCTAATGCATGCAATTAATGAGTATAGATTTGTGCATATACCTGTGAAATAATTACCTCTATCAACATAAGAGATGATATTCAAAAGGAAAAACTGTTAGCCTTTGAAATTGTCTCTGCTATACCAACCACACTGTACAAATAGCCAAGATGTTTTCAGCTTTATAATGAATTTATTTCACTTTGTAAAAATTTGACCTACCCCTGAGCTTACCTACATAATGCCTCGCAGCTTGCTATCTTTGCTTCAACCCTATCATTAGCAAACTCTTCCTTTTAGGTTATGCAGAGCCCTTCAGAAAGATTTACTGTCACTCCTTCTATGCTGTTTTTCTGCCTTGACAGGAAGGTAGATAAGACAAAAGAAAAAACGTGAGATCCCTAGATCACTCCTCATTTCCGTTTTTCTCTAAGATGTATTTACAATTTGTATTTCTGGAAAGCCTTTTTCATTACACGATGCATAAAGATGAAGAATGTGTAGTGCTATTGGTGCTGTTTGTGCTTGGCTTTCTCTTTAAGCTTATATTTTCTTGCCTTTGGTAAGAAATAAAAAGTGACTTTTGCAGTTTTCTTTACTGTCTTTTTATGAGTACAATGAAGTATTTGTCCTTAATATTTTTCATAGATCTTTTAGTAATGCAGTTGTCAAATAAAACCTTTCCTCTCTGGGTTGTTGATTTTATGGTCACAAACAGAAGGTGGGTAATTTCAATCACTCTACAATGTACTAGGATTAAAGTGAAATCATGCAGAAGTGTCTTCAAATGTACATTACAAACACACACACACACACACACACACACACACACACACAGCTGAATGTATATGAGCCTTGATAAGTACCTGGTTCTTTGTCCTTCAAAGCTTTTGTTGGAGCTCTTTAAGGAGTTAAAAACTTTAGACTCAGAGACTGCCATCTGCTATTGCCCATAGTACAGGCAGCTCAAAGCAAATGCCAGGAGTTTTATTGGGTTATTTTTCTCGACTTGTTGCTGCATCTGGTCTCATTCATTGCACTAGATGTCAGCTGATGCAGACAGATAGAGGGAAACGATTGAAACATGTAGATTCCAAATGGCAAGGTGGGAGGCTATCTGAAAGCATTTTATGTCTTTTTATTTGTTTCCTGAAGTTTAATGAACACCAAAGACAGCAAAGATTGACAAGTTATACTCCAGTGTGAGCTGCCAGGGAATGTTTACTGCTGTGACTGTTTTATTAGAATCAAGTGGCAGGATCAACAGGGAGATAATACCCATTTTCCAAATAAGTTGAAATACAATTATCAGAATACCTTCTAATGTATATTTTCTTTGTGTGTTTTATATTCTATTTGGGTCCTCATGTTTGTGTGATTTGAATATACTCAAAAGAAGTCATACTAGCCGGGCATGGTGGCGCATGCCTGTAACCCCAGCACTTGGGAGGCTGAGGCAGGAGGATTGTTGTGAGTTCGAGACCAGCCTGAGCTACAAAGTGAGCTTAAGGCCAGCCTGAACTGCATAGTGAGACCCTGTCTCAAAAAGACCAAAAAAAAAAAAAAAAAAGTAGTCATACTATTTATTATAGTCTCCTTTTATGGATGGTCACTGACTGCTCTTCAAATGTCCCAATTCACTTGTCACCATTCACATCAGAGTGGATGATTAAAAATAAGGAAGGATGATGTATATTCTCTACCTCACAAA
Organism: Ctenomys sociabilis; assembly: GCA_004027165.1. NCBI lineage: Eukaryota > Metazoa > Chordata > Mammalia > Rodentia > Ctenomyidae > Ctenomys > Ctenomys sociabilis. The sequence goes on along the minus strand of PVKA01051634.1, from coordinate 2,419 downwards.
AACCAAGAATATACCATAGTCTTGCTATTGGCTGTATAACATTTTTGTATAATGGAGGGATTAGAAATGAAATTAGAAACCTGTATCAGTGAGGAAATGATGATCCTTTAGCTGCGTTAGTGAAGTAGGTAACAAGTGATTATATTCCTATTGGCTTAATGTGTTTATTCTCTTTTTCATGTGCAAATTCTATGGAGATTTTTTGTGTGTGTTTCCAATCTAAGTTTTGCTCAGATGGCTTCATTTTAAGAAGGGATTATATTGAATATGGTTCCAATAATCCTGAGAAATTTACAAAATCACATTAAGGGACATGTCAACCAAAACTTATTGCATGAGGGGCCTAAGTAAACTCAGCATAAATATGATGATACAACAATTACCATCATGTTTTCTTTTCAACTTAAAGAGAGAAAAGATTCAGTCCCTATCACTACATAATAAGTATGAGTCTACAGGTTCAACTCCTACTCTGTTTCAGTTATTTAACGCAAAGGAAAAAATCTCCCTCTATCAACCAATCAATCCATAAATAAGCAATCTAAGAAATATTTCCTATGGCAGTAGCTTGAGAACAGCTTTCATTAAGAAATAGAGTGCTCAACCATTCTGTGTCAGTTGTGTTATACTGGTAAATGGTTTGGAAAGTATAAAGTTATGGAAGAAATTTTCTTAGAATATGAAAACTATCAGTATGAGGGTCCCACATAAATGAAAGAGGACAGGTTCTTGAGGTATAAAGGAGTGAAGCAAAGCTTTGTCCTCATTCCCTCGACCTGTTGAATTGTAATTTGTTTACTCTAGACTGTATTTAGGACTGTTTTCTCTACTATTTGTCCACCATTTATTAGAATATAAACTCTGAATGGAGCAACATACTCTGTGCTGTTCACAATTTGTCTGTTCCATATGACTCTGATTCCTTCCGAGGTAAGGTTAACCATTACTCTTCCCACTCGATAAGCTTGAAAAACAAAAAAGCAAAGATACTAAGTGATTTATCAAGTTAATTTATTAATTTATGTGCTGATTTTGTAATGACATATTTAACATAAATACAGAAAGTGGTCTCAGCACTTGGGAGGCTGAAGCAGGAGAGCTTCGAGGCCAGCCTGAGCTACATAATGAGTTTGAGGCTAGCTTGTACTACATAGTAAGACCAGGTCTCAAAACAAAACAAAATAGAAAATGGTAGCATAGCAGCTTGTGGGTTAGCTCGGTTGTTTAAGCACCTGCTTTGGTAAAAGCATTCAGACTCAGGAGCCTGCAGCTCACTGCCCATATCCACCTGCCTTTAGATTTTTAAAAACAGTTGTTGTAAAGAAACTTGGAGCTTGAAAAAAGCAGAGAGAAACATCGCTGCTCTATAACAGAAACTTAGCAGACTTGTAAAAGCAATTTAAAAATTGAGCAGAAATATTTGAACTAAAAAACACAGCTGGTTAAACTAAGAGTGTAATTAAAGGAATCAAAACCAGAACAAGTCAAACAGAAGATAGAATCAGTGAGTTTAAATACAGACTTTGTTTAAAAAAATACAGATAAAAAGAATGAAGAGAAATAAAGTCTAGAGGAATGTTGAGACATATTTGGGTTATTTCGGTTCAAAAGAGAATTAAGAATACTAAAGAAAGGGACTGGGGAAGATAGATCAGTAGAATAAGTGTTTGCTGGCAAGCACAAGGTCCTGAGTTCAATCTCCATTTCCACAAAACAAACAAACAAACTATATATATATATATATATATATATATATATATATATATATATATATATGCTAAAAAAGTAGAAAACTTATTGAAAGAGATAACACAGAATTTTCCCCAAACTAGAAAAATAAACAAATATCTGGGTTAACTTCAAGGCATCTTCCAATGAAGTTCATAAACATGATAAAGAGAAGATTCCCATGCCTCAAGAGAAAGGAAGGAAAGAGCACATGGACATATCCCAAGTTGCCTGTCAGTTAAATTCTCAAAAGAAACCTGATTGGCCAGGTGAGAGTGACATAAGATTCTCAGAGTACTGAAGAAGGTGAAAAACTTTAATCAAGAATATTTAATTGGATGAGGCTGAGGAGATGGCTCAGTAGAGTAAGTGTTTTCCTGGCAAGCGCAAGGGCCTGAGTTCAATCCCTGGTTCCAAACAAAGAAAAAAAAGAATATTTAATTGGGGCTAGGGAGATTGTTCAGTGGATTAAGTGCCTACCTGGCCAGCACAATATCCTCAGTTCAATCCCTGGTAGCACCAAAAAAAAAAAAAAAAAAAAAAAAAAAAAAAAAAAAAAAAAAAAAAAAAAAAAAAAAAAAAAAAAAAAAAAAAAAAAAAAAAAAAAAAAAAAAAAAAAAAAAAAAAAAAAAAAAAAAAAAAAAAAAAAAAAAAAAAAAAAAAAAAAAAAAAAAAAAAAAAAAAAAAAAAA